>NMRA01000755.1:0-79320 GCA_002633005.1 Phoronis australis | reverse complement strand
GCTGACATTGTCTAAAGAGCAGATGCGCCAGCAATAGCGAATGGGTAATGAAATTGCTTAGGCAAGATCCTGTTAAAATATATACTGTACTTGCAAGCATGTGAATAATGTAACTGACCATGAAATATTTTTGAGCATACCATTTTTATTGTAAATCTGAAATTCTATTTTCTTGGTGCCGGAAAAAATGGCTGAAGGAGTAATTCGCTATCCTCTAATAATATGCAAACAGACGATGTAAATTTTGGCGACTAAATTGTACTTGTATTTTGCATCGACAGCGCTATGCTACTCGAAACGTTGAGGGTTCACCCAGGTATTGTTAACCTAAAAGTAAACTTGCATGATTTACGTGTCCTTGTTTTCATGCTGCATAATCAAAGTAATAAACTTTTTAAATACTCCTTCCTTTACCTTCATAGTTTCGCCAGTCGAATGACATATCCTTGGCAAATTTAAATTTCGTAACTTTCAGCCGTGTTTGCGATTGCATTATTTACTATTAATTTTTATTCTTTTAAAAGGGCGGGGCTTCCGCGGAAACATTACATATGACGGCAAAGCACGAGTCAACTGTCACTCACTACATCAGTCCTTTTAGGTGGTGGTGCACCACCAAAAATAAAGATTAAACTAAAAATATATTAAATTCAGTTAAGGTTGGAATTATTTGAAGTCGTGTTGAGTTGCGACTGTACTAACCGTTTTAAGAAGATTTTAACTAAACTGAACCCTAAAGAGGAACTTTAACACGAAAGCACGTCACGTGACCAACAAAAGAAGACACTGTTCTGTAAATGCATTTTATTACATTAAGTTAGTCCACCGTCCCTTGTTTTTGTACAATACGAAATTATACGGTGATATGAAACTAAATTACGTGGAACCGGAACACTGCTCTTTACTGCTTTTAAAGGTTAAAAACGAATTTAAAAACACGACACACTTCAGGTTTGTTTTCTAGTCGCATCACAGAAATACATTTGTCACCAATTGGCGCCGCATTAAACCTTTCAGGTATATGTAGGTATTTAGCTTTCAGGTATCCAGAAAAGGGTCATTCCAAGCACAAGTGTAATTAAGCAGGGTATTATCACAAGAATTGTATTTTTGACTTTATTCTACTTTTATCGCTGTAGGCACGAGATTCTTCATTTAAATGTTCATGCCAAAACGAAATTGATTCCAGAACTGTAGAGTTATAATTTTGATCCCATCTCTAGAAATCATTTACTATATATTGCTGTTAAGCATCCTTGAATGATAGTTGACACTAAATGAGCTCAAAATAGTCCACCACAACAAAAAGAACCACAAGGCTAGATAGATATGATGGTTCTGGCTCAGAAATATGCGAAAATCTTGAGAAAACGTCCAAAGTGTAGCTGTATACAAACAGAAAAGCTAGCTAATGCTGTGTAGAACAATAAATACTGCAGAACTTACATTCTGGAATCTTTTTACCATCTACACTCAGTAGAACTGGAACATTACAGGTAAAGATTTTCTGCGAAAACAGACCAGAAGTGGCGTACACATGTACGATGACTAAACGTTCAAACGTGTTTACCTCAGCGAATTTTGGGATTGCCATTGAATGAAATAGACTTCTTGAGGTTACGAGCTTTGACTAGAGCTATAAAACAGCGAACAATGTTTTAGTTTAATGACTTTATTCACCTCTTCTCGCTGTTGTCAGCCAGACAATTGCTGAAGTCAAAGTCGGTGACTTCACCGTTTAAATTTGCTTAAATACTCTGCCGTTTATCAAGTGGGGTTTGGTTCTCAAGCAGAGTGATTGGCTACAAACCGTGATGGTTGCAGGTTTGACTCCGCGGCTGGTCTCTGAAAATCATTTTTTTTTTGCAAAGTCACTGTCTCTCGTGCTGAGTATAACCCGAAAGTCTGACTCCTTCAAACATGAAAGTCTACAAAGAACAACGAAGACTATTTACTTGAGTTCTAGTATCAACTCTATTTATGCGTTTAAGGTAACTGTCAAGACATATGAACTTTCGATCAGAATCAAATTTCGTACTGGTTCTTAATAATTCATTCTCTTTCTGTTGAACAATATCCCTGCATCAGTGCTTAAAAGTGATGGAAATCTAAACTCGATCCCAACTTCTTATAAAACCATACTTAACTAATGCCGAAACCAAAAAAGTTCTTAACCCAAAGCAGCAGTGATAAGTAAACCTAGTTTCAGTTGATCTCAACAATTTATTCCAAAATTTGACTATTCTCGGCTATCTTATTAACAGGAGAGAATACTTCCCCGGTGATATGTAGACAATGAATGACGAATCACCGTTGTCATGACTATCACCGAACTTAAAAATAGTTACATGCCCAACTCAACATCATCTTTCGACGGCAGTCCCTTAAGTCAGGTGTTTTACACAAATACACAAAAATACAAACGGTATAAAAATAATCCAAACTAACACAGTCAGTAAAATTTGCCGCTTTTCTGAACATAATCTCTTGCTTTTTCATAGTCGAATCACAAGTTTCTTTCACATGTGACTTAACCAGGGAAACTACTTTTTTCAGATCACTACGGCGATGATATTCTCTCTTCATGACAATCGGAATGTTCTGAATCAGAACTGCAAGGTTCATCTTTGTCGTTCATCCTTTGTCGTGTGATGTCATCATCACGGTCGTCTGCTAAATGACGTTTCCTCTTTTGACGAGACGATGAGCAGGTTCGCAGACAACGACAGTTGTCACGTGACTCGCTCCCTTCTTTCTTGTACTTGACACGTCTGTTTTGAAACCAGATCTTGACCTAAAATATTAGAAAAAGTTAAACTTCAAAAACATTTTTTTCGAATAACGTGCGTATTTTCCAATGATAACAAATGATATGTTATTTTCTGGATGGTTTCATTTTACATTCTACATGGACATGTTGCTTGAACAATTCTGTTTCTGTGATTTTCATAAACACTCGGTAAGGATAAACACTCACTTGTTTTTCTGACAAATTCAAATAGGTAGCAATCTCAATCCTCCTCAACCTTGAAAGGTACATATTGACGGAGAATTCTCTCTCAAGTTCCAACAGCTGCGTGCTCGTGAATGCCGTCCTTATTCTTTTACTGCTGTCAAGGTCGTCTGAGTTGTCATTGAGTACTGAAAATAAAAATAAATGTTTTCAAGAGCGAAGTCGCGTAAACAAACGCCAATTTGTGACATTTGGGTCAATAACGACATTCACTAGTTGCACAGAAAAAAATAGGCGATGGAAATGTAACGCGACAAAATGTGTATTACAGATTCAAATAAAGCAACGCTTTGGATTTGACAAAATGCTTAAACGTTGTTTTAATTCCTGTTGTTGTTTGTGGTGAGGTTGTGTCTGGTCAAAATCTGAAATGATATTTTCATGGTAATTTGTAATATCTCTTTAGTATATGACAAAGTATCGAGAGATATGTACAAGATGAACACTTTTAATGTGGTTGTAGAGAATGTTGTCTTAAAGGTGGACAAAAATGAAATGGTTATCGGTAAATACAATTTTAATAGCTTCTTAATGGACATTCAAAGTAAATCGCTGCGGTACACTAGTTTGCGGTTGAGGTATATCAATGTTGTGGTAGCAGTGTTACTGACGTCTGTAAGTTACTTTGTCAAAAGTGTAAAGTAAACAATGTGCGACCTATGAAATGTGTTTTCTTTAGGTATACTAACGACGTGTTGGCAGATCAAGAGATTAAGAACTTCCCTTAACTTTTATTTGTCATAAGAAAATACGTTTATTTATGTTTTCACTGCAAACAGAGCCCGGTTACTTCGTTGAATAAGTAATACGATACAAAACCTGACAACCCGTTGTCAAACACGGTATGCTAAAATGCGTTTTTGATCACAAATGAAACTAAGATTAGAAACTATTTGAAGTCTATGTGTGTGCAAATAATCTTTCTTCACGTAAGTTATCACAGAGCTGTATTTCTGTTCCTAGTGTTGTTGCAGACAACTATTAGCTCACTGGCCAGACGCAAATTGTCTACATCTAGAAATAAAGATATTATGAAAATGAATTCTTCGTTCATTTGCAAGCACCAGCTATGAATTTCCGGAAAATATATTAAGTGAAATATATGAAGTGGTGCTACTTTCATCTACGTGATGCCTGCTTCAAGAATAACACGACAGAATATTCATATTCAGGTAAAATTAAAATATTTGTCTAATTTAGTAGAAAAATAACTCTTTGAAGCTTACCTCCTGTAGATATTGGTGGTAAGCGCGAAGATTCCATCCGTCTGAGAAAATTTATTGGTGCCGTGGGTTGTGGATCTTCTCTGTGTAGTCTTAAGCCAGTGTAGGCCGTTAGAGGTGGATGCAGACTGCTTTGGTGGGTCCTAGACAAGCACATTGGTCTGGAAACGGGGTGAAGACCTGTATTCCCGTGAGTGCACAGTGGACAGCACGGCGCCAGATAATCGCCGATGGCAGGGGTCCGCGGTAAGCAATGTAAAGACTGCGATACAGGCATGGTGACGCCCGGTACAGATGTGACAGAAGTCGCCGATGGCTTCAAAATAAGGGAATCGACGAGAAAGGAACGCGACATCGTCTTTATGAAATATCAACTGCTCTCCTTTAGTGAGAAAAATAAAATTTCATCCTCTTTTGTACACGTCAGATGTAGTTACAAAAGTATAGTCTCGTCGACACCTCTATTTATACATACAATGCATGTTTACTTAGTTCAGGTAATACTCTGCGATTACTTCTTAAATGCCAATCAAATTTGATGCTGCTCCAGGTTTTCATCTGTTGAACTTTAATTGCTCGTTTAGAAATGGACACTGTCGAATTTCGCGTGCCAACCACACGACGTTACTTTCCAAATAAGGACATGTGGGCGGGAGTAAATACGTTAATGATCACACCTGCCTGAGGTTCCAGCGCCCAATGAACAACGCATTTTCAAAAGGCAATTAGCCAATGAAGTATTACGAAGTATTTAATTTGCTCATTTCGGAATAACAATCAACAGAGTAGACCTTGGCAAATACCCAATTCGTGTTAAATAATAATTTGACTTCAGTAAAAAACGGAAAACGCATGCAATTATAAAATGAACGAATGCGTAACATAGACAAATGTGACTCCCTAAAACCAGTTTTCCGTGTTTCTGTAAAGCCACTTACGAAATAATTTGTTTGTTTAATGAGTGAGCTTGGATAGTCACCGATATTTTTACTTGCAGGTTCACGTACAATGGCAAGATAATATTATGAAAATGTATTTCAACTGGCAAAAAGTATTACGTGGTATATACTACACACCTTTGTTTTATAAGTTTAGCAGTTTTTAAAATATCACCTAATTCAAAAGTGTAGTTAAATTCTGTTGATCTGTTGTCATGATTAATTAACGGTCAACATTTTGATGGCATTTACAGGGGCGGATACAGGATTTTGAGTTAGGTGGAGGGGAGCCGAGGGCAGGGCCGAGTATTAGCCAAGATTTTGCCCTTCAGACATTCGCACCCCCGAACTGCCAAATGAAATCTGGGAGAACTTTAGGGGGGGGATCGTGGCCCCCTTGCCCTCCCCCCTTTAAATCTGCCACTGATTTGTATACTGAGAACATTTCACAACCTCAAATTTGGTTCGTTGTTGGTGTTTATGTTTCGAGTGACAAAAGTGCAGATCATTTATCGATGAATGCTTCGTATTGACAAAACTCTAGAAGCTAGTGTAAACGAATTGGAGACGACAATTAGTCGCGCAAATATTTCAAGTGCGAAATTTACACATCTAACGGCAAGTTTGAATTTCATAGGTCATCAATAAACACTTAATTGTTAACAAAGACAAGATGCTATAAAGAAGATACATTTTATAAAGTTGTTGGTATTCTGGTATTTTCTTTTCGGTAAACTTTTCGAAAAAATCGTGCACCAAGTCGAAAATTGCTGCACCCAGCCAGAGTAAACAGCATAAAGATCCGCGTTGCGTTGCTCGTCGGAGTAAACATTTGCCGTCATCAAATGTACCTACACGTGTACACAACTGTAATATGCTTGTTCTGTGTAGTACGAGGTCGTAGAATGCTAAGTTTCTAATAAGAGCGTTCTTGCTAAAATTCAAGGAAGTGAAATTTTTAAAAGTTAGTAGTAGGCCTAAATTCCCATTGTATAAAGGTATGGTCGAATTTGGCTATAGGCCCTGCTACCACTAGTTTTAAGGGAACATATACTGTAGACTAAGGTTCTATATGTTATACAATGATGTATTTCAATCTAATTCAACTTCCTGGTTACAACACTAGTTAAGAACGAATTTGTGAAATGGGTCAGTAACGAATGGTGACTGAAGAGATTCACGCAAATGAGGACGAGCGAGTGGCGATCGTGTCCTAAATGGGACTTCTTGAAACGTCATAAAGTTTGACTAAATACATGTAGAATGCGAGAAGGAGAGCATGTTCCATTGGTTTTGATACGATAATTCGAACAGCTTATTTTCCTATCGATTCAAATTAGCTACTTCCTCGTCGACAAATCTGGTGTAATTACATAATTGGGTGTGCAGCCACATTTTTTCATTCAAATCTTGGCAAACCGATTTTGTAATCTGTTCCAACAAATTGGCTTTTGAAACGACGACAGAAGTTTAAGACGATTAAAGTCGTCTAAACGGCGTGTCGCCTCGCGTCCTCGCCGGGTTTGGTCCGTCTCCAGCGTAATTGTCTATAAAACGGGCCATTATCGCAGTTTGCAAGATAGGCTATAATTGTCAACAACAAATTTTAATACAAGTAAATTATATGATTTAAGCTTGCGTTCACCTGTCCTTTTGTAAAATGGACGGGATCTTATTTCAACGTACGTGCGTTTTATTATATCGAATTCAAAGAAAGCAACATACATGTAAATCTTCAGCAATGTATGCGATTGTACAAACAAACAGGCAAAACAAATTTTATGTAAATACCCAAAATAAGTTTCCGTTGCTTAATGCTCGCACTAGGTAATAAATCGTGAAACGTGAAAATGCAAAGAAATCGTGCGACTTCATTTTTACAAACCTAAAAAGGGAAATTAAAGTCGATACGTACATTTATTTCCAAATAATGCTCCCCCAATATGAATTCGCACTTGCGGAAAAATAAACAAGAACGGTCACACTATTGAAATTCGTCATTACACGCCGAACTATTTACATAATTTTAACATACCTTTTTGATCAAGTACTTGTCGGGTGGAAACTCATTTGGGGACCTAAATAAGATAAAGGACGTAACTTAAGATGTTTTAGAACCAAAACGTTATAGGAAAAAATGATCAGCTAAATCAAAACTCTGACGTTATGAAGTGTAGGTGACATGTGGCCTTTTGATCGCCCAACGAGTAACGGGGACATAAACAGCCGGTGACAGCACATAACATTCTAACAAGTATAATCAAATTACAAATGTTCTATTGTTTAGTAGCCCTTATGTGGCGAGAGTCATTTTTATTAGCACTCAAATTCGCTCAAGCGGAAACAATCCTCGAAAATATCGTTTCGAATTCAGCCTGCACGCGCCTGGCAGCGAAGAATGTTTATGTCACCGGCGCAAACAGGCGTGTATGCGTACGCTGGACCTTTGGCCTTGAACACTAAAAGCTTTGTAACATTTTAATGCAGTAATGGCTTGCTAATTAATCTCATAACCCTAATAAGCACATGTATTAGGTACTTTTTGTAAGGATGAATAAGTAAGAAAAGGAAATGACCGCCATGTTAGTCCAATAAAAATGCTAGGTTGACATTACTTTCACTAACGATATAAAGATAGATATGCGGACAGATACATATAGACATGTGATGAAATAACCAACCTCGATCCTTTGACGGTAATAAGGGGGCACCTTCACAGTGGCTTACGTAGCAACTAGGCCCAAAGGTCAATTGTAATAGAAGACATACAACTTGTCTTTGTACCTCCATTTTTTGCCTCGAAAATAACAATATTTTCATTTTCGAGGTGGGTGAAATCATATTTTGTATACCGGTATGTGTGATTTACAGTGTTTTACAATAAATTTTAGTTCCAGTCAATTTTTATCATTACTTTTTGTTTCATTTTCCACTTAGAATGAACATGAGTGAGAAAATTTAATCTAACATTTGCGACTTCAACGTGATTCGGAAACGCATTGCTTTTTGGCCGCGCACAAACAGTTTACGAATCAGCAGAGTAAATGATTGATAAGTGATGTCAGAAGCACAAAATGGTCATCGCCAAGGAGAACTGATCAAGATAGGTACCTGTAAACGGACACTTTAATGAGACCGAATCGCGTGCTGGTTTGCTAATTATGTGTGGCGAACACGTCTCATTTACTGTGCAGTAAATTACATGTATCGAACGATCTGGAATGGTAAACTTTTCTCTCAGCAAGTTTTTGAAGATACGTCTGCTCTTCAAATAAAATGTTATACATGTAAAATCAGCTTGTGGTATGCTCTTTATGCAAAAAATTCCGTCGAATTTACATGTAAATGCAGCTTGCGGTATGCTCTTTACGTAAAAATTTCCGTCATGTTTACATGTAAATGCAGCTTGTGGTATGCTCTTCATGTAAAAATTTCTGTCGTGTTTACATCTAAATGCAGATTGCGCTGGCAAAAGCTTAATTGCTACCAGAAGATTCTTAGGTGTTAAACATGTTATTGGTCAAGAGCCCGTTCCAACAAAACTGACTTAGCTAAGACAAATCTTAAATTTCAGTCAAGATAAACCTTAAAGTTGCCTGAAGTCCGTTTCAATAAAGAAATCTTACGTTTGACTTAAGACAAATCTTTGAATTTTAGTCAAAAATGAACTTAAGTCAGTTCCTTGGAACGTACCCTGAATCAATTGTAGGTTTCCACAACGCTGAGTCACTTAACAACTGCGTTAACTTTGTATCTAAACAGCTGATATGTATCAAGTGTGTATTTAGTTATTTCCGTGTTAATTGATCGGATCACCAAAGAGACTGTTTTTAAACGAAATTATAACGACCCGCATATGCTTCTCATAGGACTTTCACAGCTTAACAAACAAGTTTTTTGCCTGAATAAATTCAACTGTGTTTAGTTTGTTTCGTTCCTAAAGTTTGAACAACTCACGCTGAGTTGCTTTTGTACAAGTAGAGGTTCTCCGCCCCTGTTTTCATCAAAATAATCCCTGTACTCTAACCCTGGCTCCCCAAGAACTTGCTACACTTTTGTGTAATTGCTGCACTCAAAAACAAAAAAGGAGTTCAAACCAGGCATGAGTCTGAGTTTGTGCACTATAGAGCATGTGAAATACCAAAACATCTAAGCAGCAAAGTTATGTTGTTCTCGTTTCAGATGCTTGAACGCTATATTAGCTTTTTGACTACATATACACGTACGAGGTCTTTGTCTCAGCGCGACATGTTAAAGATGTTTCATGTATGTCTCATTAAATTGTAAATATGCAAATGACGTACTAATTTACAAACAACCCCGGGTCTTCCGGTATGCCGGAAACCATCCGAGAACCTGTTGCCATTATAATCTCACGAAAGTCTCGTTTTGTAAGGCTATTTTTATGTAAATTAGTATGGTGATATGTCATCGTTACCATAATAAAACATGGCGCAGTTTTTATCATATGTTAATTCCACTATCAAAAAAAAATGATTGCGTGATATTTGGAATTACTAGGGTTTTCTATATGCTGATTTTAAGTGTATCTGCTGTGGTGTTTTCTTTAAAACCGCATTTTATTTAGAAGTTGTTTCTTTTCCTGGATATGCTTGTACACGCAGAAGAATGCTATCAAACCTGACCACTTAACGTGTAAAGCGTTAAGACCAACGCCGTAAACAGAAGCATATTTACCTTGAATACTTCCTAAAACATCTCAAAACCGATGTGGACCATTTTTTTTTCTTGGACACTAGAATAAATAACTGATATATTGCCAGAAAGAGACTTATCATCCAACAAAGCCCCGATGCCGGAACACGACGAATTTTAACTCCGAGAAACCCGCCAGGATTTTTAGGTACCTGTTACAAACGTCCTTTTAAACAAAACGGTATTTTTCTTCCTTTAATTCTTGAAATTGTATCTGAATAATTCGCAGAAACACAAGACATGTTAGTGTGGTCTTCGCAAACACGATCGACTATCATCACAATCTCAGAAGGACCAGTTCAATACTGGTTCATCGGCTGGATGCTTGTTGGTCCAAAAGCGCGAGACCGTACATGTATATATGTATGATTAAATCTGCCGGAAATGGAAGCATTTTCGCAAGAGAAAACTAGATCCGCCCTTGTGATCGAAGTGAACAATTCTATTGGGAAAAATGAAAACCGAACTTACAGGACTGGTAAGAGAAAATGTCTGAGAGGGACAATTTTGCAGTGTTTCTTTAGCATTTTGCCTTACAAGAATGCTTGCATTCACAACTGAAGCTCAGAACTCGGAGCACGGCATTTTCTTCTCTGGAGATAGTGTTCCTAAGCGGCAAGCGGAAATCAAGTTGCACAACTGCACGCAGCATTGTCTGGGACACATGCGAATGAACGTTCTGCAAATGCCACGTTCGTCAGCAGGTAACATGCATAGTTGGTGGTACGATCTCCATGATATGGTTTCCGAAGGTTCCTTTGTAAGTTGCAATAAGAATAATGCAGTGCTCCGGATTATCCATTAAAAGGGTACGGAACCCGGTTTTGCCCAATTAACACACTTTGACAACGAGTTTCCCATCCAGCTATACAAAATTAAATATTGTTCTGTAGCCTCAAATGTTTGGAGCAAATAATTCCTTACAGTGTATGCTAAACGAACACGCGTGACCTACGCTTTAGGGGCAAATGTAGAGGAAAGTAGGGAAAGACCATCAAAACATCTATTCCAAAACACAGCCAGTATGTGTTTTAGTTAAATCCTGCTTTTATCAGTCAAATGAAACGCGAATGGTTCATAAGGTAAAATGTGACAGTCCAAGGAGTGTTTAAAATCACCCAAGCAAGGTTTGTATCCCTCCAAGCTAAACAAGCTGCAGCTTAGGACCTCATGTAAAATAGGGACCCCACACTGTACCCACAGGCGGGGCTATTAAAAATTTGTGACGACCGTGGCGAGGCGGACTTCGCCTCGGCGTCACAAGTCGTAGCCACCACAGCGTAGGGGGGAAGGGGCTGCTGCAAACAAGCCTCGCGTGGAACGCAACACGGCAACCGACGAAGGTCATCTGCTGATCCTACCAGTTTAGCATGCAAAGTGGCGTGCGGAAATGTGTTGGTCAAGGAAGTTCAAGGGCAATTTTCTTCTCTACTAGTGTAACACCTGGCTGTGCTGTTGCAGTAGGCGAGGGTGTTCAGAGTATCAAAGACAGGCTATGTAATATATGGGTCACATTATTTGAGATGGATAGACAACAAGATTGCCGTGAGTCAGAAAACCGGTGTGATTACCAGGTACAGTGTACCGTAGACGCAAGACTCGCGACAAGGTCAAACAAGACTTCGCAAAACAGCGTCATGCACTGTAAGTCACTGCTCTTTTACTGTTTTATACAGCTTTATTTGTGCGTCTATGAAACACAGACTGGCTTCTGGCATAACCATGTTGACTTGGTGGTTTAAAATTGACTCTTAGCTTTTTTCAATCCTTGTTTATCCTTATTTCAACTGAAACTAAACAAATATTACTAGTAAACATTTCAACTCAAAGGAAAGAACTAGTGTTGTACTGTAGGTCTGCAAAAGTCTGTCGATCGCAGACGCGACACCTATTGGTGATACAAGCTCGTCTGCTAAGTGGGAACCTGTGGCGAAGGGCCTTCTTTATAAAAAACTATTGCGACGTAATAAGTGAACCATACACAGAAGTATAGAAGGACACTGTTGACGGAGACACCAGGTACACGTGAAAATGTTTCCTTTAGCAGAAAAATACTCAAATCGCTTGATTAAAGCACTTCAACAGTATTGAAACATACAAATATTAGCATGCTTCTCTGGTTGACGAAAGGAGGTCGTTTGAATAACTTTAATTGATCACATGATTTCCGGAGAGATAACACTACTTCCTACTCTACGAGTATACTGTCATTTTTATCAGAAAAAAATAAGCAGCTGAAACTTTAACTGACCATAGTGAATTTTGACACACGAACTTCTACAGTCAAATAGGAAAGAACACTGATAACTTTTAAGATCGAATTGCATTGACGATTATCGTGACGTCATGTTCTCAAGTTACCTCACTTTGCCCAGTGAGATGCGGACGCAATGTCACTAATTTTTGTAAGTTTTTATTCCACTATTGGACTCAAATTTTATCTGTTTTCTCAACTGGATGTCTCAAAATTTCCATGCTTATATTTTTGCCTAGTGTTGTCAGACAATTCGAAAACACAATTCTTAACACTTTAATGGTGACCAACGAGAACGCTTTTACATGTATTACGTCGTCAATTCCAATGGCGCATGAAAATGTCGCACGTGAAGGCCTTTCATTCCGAGCACATAATCTCTTAAAACTGGAAATGTGCTCATCAGACAAAATTTTGAAAATCCTCATTTTTGACAAACGAGCTTCCTTTCTGAAAGGACTTGACATTTCTTTTCAATCAAACCACTGCAGGCAATGTAATACGTTTAATTTAGTTTCAGTATTGGTGAAAAGTGACACTAAATAGGGACATATCGCATGGAGTATTACACACGCTACTTTTACTTTGAATTTTCCATGTTTATAAAAAAGCTAAGCGCAGTGTTCTTCTCTTTGGCAGTGATCATTTGTTAGCGCATGACCAAAAATTAAAAGTATTACATCAATTGTTATGTGTTTTAAAATTTCTTTTGATCAAACGCGATGTCATGTAGATAAAGGTTAATTGAGAATGCGGGTCACAAAAGAAGTCTGTGTAAAGCTGGAAGTCGCCTTCGATCACAAAGCCAACTTAAGTTGATTTATATCACTAATAGTTATGAAAATGGTCTCAAATTGTTCCTTAGCCAACTTGGAGGTGGCGTCACCTGACTTGGAGGTGACATAAGGGCTTCGAAATAACTGGGGCAGTTCGTTATTTCGTCAGAATAATTAAGTTCAAAGAATTTCATTTAAAGGCTTTAAGAGTGCGCCCAGTTCTTCCCGAGTTCAGAAATAATTTCCAAACAGACCAAGGGACAAGACAAGGCCGATTTTATAAGGGTAACGTGATGTAACGGTGCTTTAAAATTTTTGGGGAAATGTTTTACAAATGATGCGGGTGGTTCTATACCATTGCAGATACGCCTATTGAAAGCATGCCTTTGGAGAGAAAGGTAACCGACTGACCACGGCATGATTCCTGAAAAGTTGTTCATACGATAAAAGTAACAACGAAAATAAATTGACATTTTCTAATGTAAGCAACTAACTGACAGTGTGACTACCGCCAGGGACCGCTTTCAAAGTTAATGTTCGGTATAGCCAGCGAAAAGGAAGAAATTGCCAATGCCTTCCTAAAGCGCCTCATTAAAATCAGTCGCCAGATGGCACTACAGATATTGTTGTACAGACTCACGTTTAGTTCAGAACCATCAGTGGCATTTTTTTGCTTGAGAATGGTTTAGAGCAAGACTGATGAATCGTGAGGCAAACTCCGAATAAAGTCTCAAATTTCATAACATAAATCGATTGGTCAACTCTCGATAAAGTTCCGAATAAAGTTTTGAGGTCCCAGGTCCAGACACGATGTCAACGGAGATTTAAAACGCATCGTTTAATTGCAAGCACATACCTTTCTGAATGTACATTACCGAAATAGAGGAACACATTTAACTAAAATAATCATTTGATGAGATCAAATTGAACTCAACATTTATTTACCATTAATTGGGGAAGGCATATGTGGACATGTGAACGTGCGTCCGTCAGATCGTTATGTTATGGATAAAAAGATATAAACAAGCATTACCAAAATCATGGGCGGTGCAACACTGAAAAAAATGGAGGGGCTAAAGCCCCCTCAGCCCCCTTGTGGTGCACCGACCTACAGACCATTGACGTGCGGCGTAGCGCTGAAAAGGGGAAATATGCCTCCCAAATTCCATCGCAAAATTAATTACAAAGAAATGAGCCAGTAGTTTTTTTCCTCCAATAAATCACTCTGAAAGGGACTTGCAATCCCACTTTTTGTAATGAGTGAGTGTAAGTCCATCAGAGAGTCCGTAACAAAATTATATTTTCAAACGAGCTGTTTTGACGCCCGTTGTTTTGATTAAAAATAATTCCAGAACCTTTTAAAGGGTAGCCATGCAGCTACGACTGACATATCCTACACGACTTATGACACCTATTTTGGGTATATCTATTGTGAATACAAAACCCTTTTCTAGCCCAAGACCTGCACTTGTAATGACGATCTCGACATCGATACGTCGGTGAATCTTCTCTAGTGCGTGGCGCTCGCTGTCCATTTCGAGCCCTCTGTTCTTCACAGAGGTCACAGGTTAGCGGACAGAAGTCTTTGACAGATTCGTTGGAAACACAATAACCAACACGCGACCACTCCGCGCAACTTCCGTGAATGTCAAAACAGTTCCTATGCCTGTTACGCCTTAGTGGCGACACCCTGCGAATGCCACAAATACCACAGGACTCGGCACACAATTCACGTGTTTCCGCATGCCACTTGCAGAGTCCATGCCGCACCCTTATATAACAACCTGCACTTCGATCCCGGCAAGGCAACTCCTCGATTTCATTGTCTCTAGATGTAGATGACTCGGATGCTTTTTTCAGGTTCTTCTCTTTTATTTTCCCGAAGGCTTTACGCCGCTCTTCGGGAACACCAGCGTACAATTTGATTTCCTTGCCACAGAATCCGCACGACTTCCTGCACATGGTACGGTACAATCTGCGCGCGCGACACTCCTGATTGGCGACCACGTGCAGACACGACGGGTGCGTGTCTTCACAGTCTTCACCAGGATAAGCCGAAGTGCCAGTGGGTGTAGCCAAAGTGAAAGGCTCGTGAGTGACTGCGCCAGGTCTCGAACACAGCTTGCAAGAGAAAGGACACATCCTGTGCAAATAGGGTTTCTGTGACTCTTTCTCGCATTCTCCCAAATCTCCCCAGAAGGAGCAAAACCCGTGATGGTCTACACAGGTATGGTCAGAAATATCTCTGAAGTCTGCCAGGTACACAGCTACAAAAAACCAAAGCTTGAGAGTCAGGGCTCTTAAAGAGTTTATTTGTAGAGGAAAACGCACCAAATGACCACGAGGCTCATAGTGAAGCGTTACGCCGAGCTGTGGCCCTACAGGTAGTTGCTGTGCTGATAAAAAACACGATGCAGTCAAACGGAAAATGTTACCATATCAATTTTCTAGATCAGTAGTTTGTCGTCGAATTGCAACCCGGTTGTATCAATCGTTATAAGTTCGAGCCATTCCGACAGTTATCGTAAGCCGAAAACCGAGTAAACATTAAAGCTGCATTTGCCCATTGTTTAGCTGGCGATGCTGAATTCTTAACGCTTTTGGTTTTAAAACGTTACCACATTCATCCTATACTGAATGAATCTGTAAGTCAAGACGCAAGAAGTTAGTACACAGTTGCGGATTTAGAGCGAGGACAAGGGGCCCCCCTAAAATTCTCCCAGATTCCATTTGGCAGTTCGGGGGTGAGAAAGTCTGACGGGCAAAATCCCGGCTAATATACTGCCCCCTAACTAAAAATCCGGGATCCGCCACTGGTACGTGCGCCACTATCGAATTCACAATTTTAG
This sequence comes from Phoronis australis, assembly GCA_002633005.1. NCBI lineage: Eukaryota > Metazoa > Phoronida > Phoronidae > Phoronis > Phoronis australis. The sequence continues at coordinate 63,551 of NMRA01000755.1, read as the reverse complement.
GGTTGGTTAATCCAACAAACTTTGGAGCGTTTTCTTGAGTCGATGTTCTAGTTGGAATAGCGCGCAGAATCCTATTATCACCGTAGAGATTATTATAAGATCGATTTTATGAAAGTTAGGAGAGAAAACCAAGAGAACTGAATGCAGCTCTATGAAAACTCTTACACTAAATAATGTATGGTGTTTAACTACTACAAAATGACAGAGACTTACACTGAAACACTTGTATTTCACAGACAGTGAGAACTTCTTTCTTTCCCCTGATCTGTATACTGACGTATTTCCCGCGCAGTTGGACTTTACACCGGATTACCGCCATGCCGGAACTACCGCCTGGAACCTCTAGAACAAACAACACATCTATAAGCTTGTCCTCAAATGTAGCCGAGGTGCAGTTTTGTAGAAGCAAGAATTCCGCGAAAGAAACCGACAGCGATCACATGCTTCGCTTGTAATACATGGCAACACCTCGTGAAGCCTGGCATTTTTGCGAGGTTCTCGCGCCTGCGGAACATTTTCCAGTCTCATTTGATTTTGGTGACTAGCAGCTGGATCTGATGCAATTGCGCCAGTTGATTTCCAAATTCCAAATAATTCGCTCTCTTCAACAACAAAAATAGTGCTCTTGTATACTTAGTCTATGCATGGTTATTGAAGGTGTTGTTCCTGGCATTTATCCAGTGACGAAACTTTTTGCGGCTTCGGCACGGACTCACTACTCCAGCAAATTCAACCAAGCAATTCTTGGTCTTCAAACTCTAAATGGGAATTTGTTTGCATGTTGGATACAACTGTAATCTCGTTTACGTGAAATGACTCCCTGGCATGGCTGGAAAATATCATTTCACATGTGGGGGTAGGTTGCACTGCATTGTCTCTACGAGTCAACGCCGCTTTGCCGGTTCTCGAATGGAAAGCAGGTGATCTTCAATTCTACATTATTTTGGCACATTAGATTGTGAAAAAATATCAACGAAAACTGCTCGTTAACAGTTTACAGTGATGGTAGTCGTAAATGTCGGTCATTTAGACCAAAAGTTCAATCTTAAGCCTTCTCAATGGCAGAATAACTTACGATTTCGGTTTTTAATTTTGTCGGGTCTTAAAGAGGCATGGCACGTTAAAATTCTTTCAAATACCTTTTGAAGAGATCGTGGCGAATCTATTTCTTGGGGATGCTAAAGTGAGAGTAATTCACTTTGAATATTGCAAGTAGAAAAAAATCGTCAAATTCAATATTTTTGAAACGCAGACGAAATATAGAAATATATATTCGCGCATGCGTCCAACGAAGTCGGACTGGCTGCCAGTTGAAATCGCTTTTGCTTTGTTTACACCAAAGGTCAAAGGTCACATTTTCCATATAAGGGAAATGTGCTACGACTATGTCTTGTCATACCAAATAAGGAGACGTGCTTTGCCTTGTGGCAGAACAATCGACGAAGGGACAAGCAGTTGATAGATCGTTTTTTAATTTGAAACTAAAGGAAATTCAAAATCTTTACAAACAAACCATTAAAATACTTGATAAATAGTTTGACTGTTGTTTCAGTGGCAGAGAAGCACTTTCAAGTTGAGTGATGCAATTTAGTAACGTTCTGTGACACTTTAAGAAATTTCATGAAAGGTCTAAGACATTTTGGTCCTAAGTTAGTCCAACTTCGGTTTAAGTTGAGACAGAAAAAGTTTCATGAAACAGTCTGCTGGGGTATCATCTATCTCCAACTTCCCCTGTTCTTGGTACCGGGCATATGCTACTTACTTCCCTCGTGGTAGTTACATAACGAATTGGCTGTGATGTTGGTGTTGTAGCCAACACGGACCTCAAAGTCGCGTAAACGTTCCGCTAAAATAAGACGAACATGAACAATGCAACAACTACCCAGCAAAGCAACGGACGATGACGTCACTAAAAAGTCACCAAAAAGCATCAATGTTACAAGGCTTCTACTCGAAAAAATGCATGCATTCTGGTATTCTCAAGGGACTCTTAGCCCGCAGATGCAAGCACACTGACGAAGTTTTGCGCTTAATATTTTCAGACGTTGAAAAGCATCTTTCGTGATAAGCGCTACCTATGTTTGGTAAAGAAGTTCAAACAGTAACCGTTTGCAATAGGAATGACTCGTTCAAGAACACGAACTTAGCACAGACCTTGGAAAGGGATAATTTATCTTTAAAATTGCGTAAAATACATGTACATGGGAATTAGGTTACGGTTTAATAGTGCACGCAAGTTTGACCTCGAAATGTTGATAGAGTCATCAACGGCAAAACTTCCACAATAGCATATTTATTTGCTGAAGACATGGTTTGCTCTAACTAATATTTTGTACATGTAGTAATACATCAAAAGGTTCTTTAAGTTTTGACTGCACCCTGCGTTTACCTGCAGGCCTGCAAGCACACGCAGGTTGATGCGTTCTCGTGCAGACTTGGCAACTCAATGAAATCGTCACGCGTTGTAAAAACACTTACAACAACAATCAGCTCGGTTGTAGATGTGAATGAAATCGATGAAGTTGTAAGCAAACTCGTCAGCCAGTTGGACGCGTATCCAAGGGTCAGTCTCTTGCAGTGTTTGCGTGCACGAACCCAGAACAGCTGAATACAGATAAACATTATGCGATGTGACAGTACAATTAATTTGGTGATGTACAAAAGTTAATTTATTGAGCTTCTGATCGCGTTCGACAGACAAGTAGAGACCCATCTACCAATGCACTTCTGACGCGTAAAAAACGGTTACGGTAATGTTTTCACCATTTCGTAGGCGGTGAGCAACATTCTGAAACAACTTTCAAGATCATACGAGATTATTTTCAGTACTTAAACAGTGGAGGATCAACAACTGGTTGGACTGCACTTGCCCGGACTCCAAAACAACGTGGCTGGACTTCAAAATCCACTTGGTGTTCGGACCTAAGAACTGGTTGGTGGGTACCTCGAAACCAGATGGCCGCAACCAAAAAACTGGTTGATAGCCCCTAAAACTCCAGGTTGGCCGGTGATCAAGCATAATGGCCAAACAAGTCGCCGATTTTGAACAAAACAAAAAGAGTGCGAAAAATAAACACTTGTATTCTTCGAGACACTCAAAGTGAGTCTCCGAGGGAGTCCGGTCGTCGTGTTTGATCACCGACCAACTCAGTGGTTATAGCACCGGCCATCGTGTTTTGGGTCCAGACAACAAGTTTTTTGGCTGAAGCCATCGCGTTTTGAAGTCCGGACAACACGTTTCATCACCGAATGTATGGTTTTGAAGCAAAGCCAAGAGTTAATTCCCTCCCTTGTTAAACGCGCACCGTTTGTATGATCAGGCTTTTGCGACAAAGAGAGTGAATGTCCAGCTGCAACCAACTTACGATTGGCGTTTGCGACACCAGCGATAGCACCGTCGGTTGCCTTCCACGCTCCCCATCTCAACTCGTTTTCAAATGTACTACTTTGCACAACTGATGCTCGCCACGCTATGTTAACTGTAAGATAGGAAGACCAATTTCACTCATTCTTAACAGTAATGTAACAAGAATTGTGAGAAAATACATGTTGAGAACAGGTCATTCGCTCAAGATGCATAGCGACATTCCACGAATACTGCCGAGACCATGTCAAACTCGCAAAAAATTAACACCACGGAATACCGCCCATTTTGTCAGTAAGCGCTACGTATTTTGATTTCAATGACGACTTCTACAGTTACATCGGGATGATGGTGATGGTGACGATGACCCCAACAACGGTGATGCTGATGATAACAGCTGCAACGACGATAATTTTGCTGTCGAAGATCAGGAGATTTCTCCTGTCCTGACAATGCCTGGTTCAATAGACCCGTTCCAAGCGTGCACCCAGCCTAAAATTGGGGGGCTCGGATTTTTGAAAATGTGGACATTTTACTAAAAAAAAGGGATTCGTTCAGAGCAGCTATGAATGGTGCATTCGTCGAATTTTGGTAGTCCCTGCCTTTTTAGTGGACCTTTGTCTCGTTTTCTACTTTTTCGGACTTTTCGTATCTTTGAGGCCCACTTCGCCAAATGGGGACCCCAGAGCCAATCCTGGGTGCGCATATTTGTTTTAAACAATAACGAAACAAACGAAGAGTCGGATATGACACTCAGTGGGAATCTTTTGAGTGGATCGCAACTGAGAGAATCGGAAGACTGAGTAAAACTGAAGGAAAACAGTTGTATTTTATTAAAATTATGTTGCATTAAGATGTCACCATGGTGCTTTACATTACCTGGGAGGAAAGGTTGTCTCACTGAATCAGGAATAGATGGCGTATTGTGACGCTGGACGCATTTGGTTGAAGAGACTCTGAAATAGACAATGTAAAGTGGGGACACCTATCTGTAGGTGTTACAGATGTTTGGTACAGCTCATGAAGGAATAGTGTTATCCAAACGAAGACTGAACTCTTGCGAAACGTATCCATGTTTTTGATTGAATTAACTATGGGGGTGTCTATATTTTTAATTTGATACATGTACAAGCATATAAGTTTCAAATTTTCACAAGTTCAGTTCAGAGTAGATGTTAACAATGAGAATTGTCACAAAAAGAGAAAATTTCGTAAGTTGCATTCCTTTATGCACATGCGTTTTACGTTTTGACATTGGAAGTCACGTGACGTCATGTTGAAAATACATCGTTTGGCAATAAAGTGTAAAGTTTTAAAGCTGAATTCGCCCGGTTTAGTCGTCTACGAAGGAAAATCTAGACTTTTACTCTCATCAAATGGGTATGTTAATATTCCTTACCGTGATAGGAGTCTACTCTACCGACAGTAACACGAAACCGTCAGCCACTCAAGAAAACGCTTCAGGCCTGACGACTATTCGGGTGGCCGACCCTGATACTGCGATTTCATAAACAGCTCGTCTGCATCGCCTGTAACTCGAGTGGGTAACGGAAATAGAATTCTACCACTGTAAGGAATATCACGATGCCAAGAGTAAACGGCCTAATTCGCTTCTAAGCCAGCTGAACAGGGCGAAATGCAGCTTTATGTACAAATTCATAGGGATGAAACGTATGAGCAAAATAAAGGGGGAAAAGTATCTTTAAAGAAACGAACTTACTCCAACCACCTCTGAAAGTGTTGCACGCTACACGTCGACCAGTCGTGGTCCTGCCACACCCCACGTCTCATCAGTCCCGTGAAGCATAGCTTGCTCGTGTCTCCGTCGTAGTCGTCGGTCATTCCTAGTCTGGACACAAGAAACACAGTTGAATTATGTAAAAGAATTCGTAAACAGTACATTCAGTTTAAATTTCGTTGGAGCACTTACATGTACTAATTCCTTTCAAAGCGATCTCCGCATTGCAAAGGCTTTGAAAGAATCGTATGAACGATGACAATTTCCGGTGGAAGAAATGTACTGGCAGCTGCCCCGACAGTAATTAAATACATGATATTCCATTCTGTTACAAGCATCCTCGTTAGACTTTCCTTCTAATCAATTACCTGAAATTTATGTATATACTACAAGGAGCTCATACAAAATACGTCGCAAAGTTTTCCCAAGGATGATAGAAAATGCAGTCCACTACCCGAAAAAGATGGGCATGGGCAAGGCAAGGAGAATTATAATCTGTTCAGCGACTATGGAAAGGGCTGGACAACCCTTACAAAAGTGGGCGGATCTCCTTTACGTGCAACTGCAAGTCTTTTATTCGAGTTAAACATTTCGTTCATGACTTGATCGCGCATCTCAACAGCTAATGTAAGCGATGGAGAATCCTACACGAGTCTCAGGTTGATGACATGGGCAAAACCTCTTGGAAATTTCGTCAAAATCCCGAGCCTTGCTGAAGGATTTTGACGAAATTTCCAAGGAGTTTTGCCCAAGTTATAAATCTGAGACGAGAATAGGAATTGTTTTCTCACATGAACCGTAAAAACGATGTTTTTGCCAGAAAACTCGATGTGTCTAAAACTTTCAACCACATGACGTAACTTCTGTAAAAACACGCTTGCGCAATGTAAAGTAATTCAGTTACTTTCTGTTAATAGTTTTAATTTTAGCTTAACAATTGTAAATTGCATTCAGGTTTCGTAACAAATAGTCTAGGTGGAATCCAGTCTTTGAAGTTGTAATATTTCAACTTAAAACATGTTTATAACAGTTAGCAAGGCTTCGCTGCGCGTGTGCTCTGAATTGACCTTGAGACAGCGCAGCTAGACAGTCTCGTCGCGTATCTTGAGTTGGGGCTTGTCTCTGAATGAACGTTGATATGGAATTCGCCGCCAAAGATGGGTTCGTTTAAGAAGTTGTTTGCATGTTCTTCCGACTGGGAGTACGTACAGTTGCGACACCCGATTTGTCAATCATAACATTGTCACCTTTTCGGAATTCTGGCATAGTATGGTTGGCGCGTCTGGTTGTTTTAGTGCAGACGATAAAATGTAAGGCGTATGGGTGTCCTCTTTGCTCTACTTTGTGATTCGCTCATGTAATATAAAAAAGTACGCACTCGGTGTTATTAATCAGTCATGTCGTAACATGCATTCTTGTCGGCAGTTGTTGCCGCATAGACGACGATGAAAAAGATTACTGTTGTGACAACTAAATACTAATGACTACTGATGACGCCTGCGAAGGATATAATGACAACAGATAAAATGAGCTAGGAACACGTCGACGTTGAAAACGGCCAAAGTTAAACTTAACTTCCGACACAATAATACGTCTACTGAAAAAAATCCGAAAAACTACTTTGTACATGTTCAACAATTATGTAGATGCAATATCGGAAATTAGAAACGGCTATTTTATCATCTGATGAATCAATAATGTCGACAGTTGACGTACAGTTTATTTTGAAAATTGTATACTGTAAAACAGTTGTAACGGTAGAAATACGTGTATTTTTGTGTCTACGAAATCACTAGAATATGCGAAATGGAATGGTGGTTGCCGTAACAGAATTAATGGTTAGACCAAACTGGGGACCTTTTCCCTGAAATGCCGTAACTTTACAACGTTTATTTCACACGTAAACGTTTGGTCTGCAAATTTTCTACCAGTGTAAAGGATTCAGCAAATTGGACGCTTTCATCTACTGTATCTGATATTCAGTTCTTGAGTGGACCATATAACGGTAATTGCGTGTATACTTATAGTGACAACAATCAAGACATTAACGTTAGTTTCTGTTGCTTTGTGTTAAGAAGTTTTTTTTAATGGCATGAACAATACGTCAAAAATAAAGTTCTCAGGGAAGTTAATCTAACTTGAGTTACGTCAACAAGAACAAAATTATCGACTTACTCAGTGTACAGTGTATGTACATGTATAAGATCTAAACTCAGTTTGTATAGTGAAAATTTGCTAGTGCAGCACGAGACTAAAACATTACCACGGTTTAAGGCCACCTGTTACTCGACCATCTTCTCGAGTGAAACAGAACCTCTTTAATTAAACCCAGAACACCAAATAGAAAATTCCTTTGTTAAGAAAAATGACAACAACATTGAATATTGCTAAGAAAAGTCGCCTATAATACGTATTGCAAAATTATCACAAATAGAAAAAGAGTCCACACGAATCCACTTTTTAAAATCTGGAATTTGGAATACTTATTTGAATGAGCTTACTTGCCTAATTTTTTCTTTCCTTGCCCTGGGCTCCGTTCCAAGAAAACTGACTTAGCTAAGACAGATCTTAACTTTTAGTCAATTTTAAGATAAGACTTAAATCTATCTCAAGATCATTTCAAAAAAGAGATCTTAAGTTCGACTTAAGTTTTTGACTTAAGTTTTGTCTTAATTTTGATTATCCTATCAGATGTAGAGTTTCAAAGTTTAGAATTTGAGGCAAATCTTAGACTTCAGTCAAAAATGAACTTAAGTCAATTTCTTGGAACGGGCCCCAGCTTTCCCTCATTTTGCCCTAACTAAATCTGCAGTTAGTTGATGGCTGTGACACCTCTGACATTCCCTTCAGAAGTTACATGTACTACTGTGGTGGCGCCATAGTCCAACTCAGATTTGAGTAAAAACCAGCGCACACGTTACGGTTTTTGTTTGGAAGCTACACAATATTTACTGTCAGCAAATTGTCAGCCATTGAACCGGTACTTACAATAGCTTTTTTGTCGAGAACAAACGCTCATGACACGAATTCTAGTGGCGACACTGTCGGGAATGAAAAAGCGTAATGTGTGCGCTGCCCTTTGTAGGAGTATTGCGTCGTTCGTCATTTTCATTTCACAAAATGTCATTTATACAGTGTATACATGTACCTAGGATTGCAAATATACCTTAATGAGGTTCGATTTTCGTGAAGCCAAGCATTGTTTGTTACATGCGTGTGAAGTGTACATGTATGTTGTGCAAATTACTGAATTTGACATAGCCTAACGCTACAAATGCTCTCCCGATTATCTGTCAGACCTAACTTCAGTAAAAATTCATGCAAATTCGTAAGTGACTTGTTTAACGCGGGGTAAACTATAGATTTTAAAATACATAAGTAAATAAGCGTTACATCAGTTGTGGCTTGTTGGTCTAGTGGCATGATTCTCGCTTTGGGTGCGAGAGGCCCCGGGTTCGATTCCCGGACAAGCCCGGGTTATTTTTTTTAAATTGTTACCACTTGACGGAAAATTCAAGCGCGCTGTTTTCTTGAAAAGTCGAGATTATAGAGAGAGTTTTTGTCGCTATCAATGGAATTGGTATCTTTATCAATAGAGTTACTATCTCTATCGATACATGTACAAGACACATGTGTGTGCTTATCTATTTCTAATGACAGACAATCTCCATCGTTAGAGACAATTCTATACTGAGCGTTTTTTTTTAATAAAGGTATTTCCTTGGGGCAAGTGGTTTCAGCGTCAAAAGGTGTTTGTTTTGATTTTGTTACCTATAAAAATCATCCAGTGCAGGATTAATAACGTAACAAAAGTAACACATGTTACGCTCCACCCCCCGCTGTATAATGACCACTGCTCGCAATGTACGTGAACTTACGGATGAGAACCTTCATGTGCTACAAGCCGCGCAAGTGTCGCCATCTGGAAGTTCATATGCGTCACGCCAGCACACTTGTCCATCCCGTCTTTCTCACACACACCAGATCTTTGAGCTAAAATGCATAGGGGAATAGAATGAGTTGACTGTTCTCCAGCTTTTGTGATATTTGTGAAAAGTATGTTGTTTAAAATATAACTAGAAGACTCAGCATTGAGACTTTGAGTTTTTCGGCAATCATACCGGAAGTGATCACGTAAACATGTGAACGTTCAGCGCACAAATGTTGTTCGACGATTTGAATCTGATACTGAGGGCTTTGAATAACAGTCAGAGACTGTTAACTAAAATCATGTAAGAAACTTTAATTTGCTGGAGCCGAGTTTGGGGAATAGGACGGTTAAAATTCATATTAAACGGAATTTTTGCATTTCAGTCGTTTCACACTAAAACAAATCGTTATCTTTGATCAGCTGATAAAAATGCCCAAAGCCGCGTGTCAATGCATTTCCTAACAACGATCACGGACAATTTAACCAGTGTCTCCAGAAAAGACTGAAGCATTTTAAATCAAATGGCAATGAAGTCAAAGAGCTTGTGAAACGCATAAGCATTTCGCGAAAACTCGCAAGATCTTGTCTAGTTTCAATTCCACATAATTGAAAAGCAATCATCAAAAATGTTAAAAAAACAAGGATTCGCCAACTTTAACTGAGAATGTCACATCATGTTTCACGCACTGATACAAATCCACTATTTGTCCTCTTATTTTACACGTGTGTCTATTTATCTATACAACATGTTGTTTCAAATAATCTTAAACTATATCGCGATAGGTATATTTAACCTCACTTAAGACCAAGTAGCAAGAGGAGTTGATTATCCGCCGCAGCGAACACGCACTACACTCACCCATTCCGACACGCCCATGCCAAATGCCTTCTCTCCTGCAATGAACATGGAAAATGCTGTTCACGTAAGCTTCTGCTTAGTCGTCAGAAATATTTTTTTTATCTGCGCGTGAGGTAATGAGTTAGAATGGCTAAAGCAACGACATCGTACAAATACAACGACACCGGTCTAGCACCCCAGCAGGTTAGGAGCGTCATCTCTAAACCACGGAGGGTTCCTCGTCGAAAATGTTGACCAACAATCTAGTCCACAGGAGGGTACAGTATTTTGGAGAATGGGGTGGTAGTTAAAAACGTGTGACAATCAGAGGGTGGTTGTAAAATTGGATGAAAAAGAGAGTAGGGGGTGTGAAAACTGTGTTCATTGGGTGCACATTTTAGTATGGAACTTGATAAATTTTAAACAAATGGTAGTTAACAAACAGCTACAGCAAGATGCGCGTTTTGGTTCCCAAAAAGATGTTAGTACGTGTGACAGAGAGTAATACTTACGAAGAGAATACAAACACCTCGTCCCAGAGAGAGGAATCGGTGAAGTTTTTCTTCTGCCACTTGCAAATTTGAGCGGGGTAGCTTTTCTGAAAATGCAAGTTCAGTGCACTACACGTGTTGAACTTACTGAGTAAGAATTTGAGTACTATAAGCTTTCCTGTTAAAGCAAAACCCTTTATTTCTTCGATATATTAAACATACTGAACAAACAATTTTTCAAGCCATGTCAATAGTGGTTTGATTTTGCTTGATACACTAAACCTTACAGTAATGATTCCACCACCAACACAACTTGGTACGACTCCGCCACCTGGCGTTGCAAATTATTCTTCTCCTCAGACAAAAAAAAAATGATTGAAACACGTCCTCAATGTGTCCGAAAATGGTTGGCCGGTCGTCCTCCTCAGCAGTCCATTGGGAACCAGAAGCTTTAGTCACGTCACGCTTGCCGATTTAGCTTACCGGGTGCAGTTTTAATTAAAATTCTCTAATGCAATTTATAAATATGTTTTGGTTGAGCAGGAATTCATCAGAGGCTAAAAAAGAGGGAAGGGTAATCGTTTTCCTGCTCAATTCTAACTATATTTAAAATTGAGAATTCGTGCACGAAACGGTCATGATTTTCTAACGACAGTTTATCATTCCTAGCTTTCTTGTCGATTGAACCCAGTACAGTTGAAGATCACATTTTTCGGATAGACTCGCAATTTGAACACAACTTGTGACTTTTTCAAAGTTCGTGGTTATAAATTAAAATTGGGCGCAATATGGCGCTGTCTCTAGCAGTTTCAGTCTTTACTGTACGGACAAATAACTCCATATACTCTTTTACGTATATGACAGAAATTTGATGTCTTAAGAAATCTCGTCAAGAGCTATCACCACTGTGGTATGGTTTTCCCCGCTAGGACTCGCCCTTCTCGATCGTGTTACTTGAAATTTACTGATGACACTGGTCATGAGACATTTCTAGAGCATGAACCAGTAGTCTTAGAGGATGCGAATACATGGGCTCAATACGTTTATTCTAATTTGCACGATAAATCCTTAAGTTATGTCCGATAACCAGACCATGCCAAATGACCTGGTGTGGAGCTCGCAAGGCATTGTTTAACTTCCAACATCCATGAGAGGGGCGTATGCGCGTCGCATGGTTATTTCTTATGGGACGCTATCGTTGTTTCCTTTGTTGCACCGTTGTCGGACACAACGATACAGATCGAATGGATATCGTACCTTGGGCGTACACTGTACATCTGCCGGTTACCGCGGAATGCTTTTCACTATCTTTATTATGTCACGTGAACAATGGATACACCAATCTACCGATCTCTGTGCAACCAGCTTTCGACTCAATTAATTTTTATATGCCTTTAGATTACGGAAATATAAAACCATAGTTCTTCAATACATCTTTTTTGCAGTTCGGTTTCCTGGTGGACCTCTTCAATGGTTATAAATGCTACACACGTTTCTTGCAATGGTTTTCCTTTCTCGAGCTATCTGAGGCTTTCCGTCGCCTGCCCTTTCAATGTCTGGTCATTTTTCATTGTTTTGTCGGTTGACTTCCGTTACTTTTGCAGTCACCGTTGCCACATTTCTTGTCATTACGGCATTCGTCCCCATCGTCGTAGACATTATAATTACAAGAACATTTTAGAACCTCATAATCTACCGCTGCTTTCAGCGTATGTTGTATGACGGCTTAAGTCGTCATCGTCGTCGTTGGTGACGGCATCATTGTTGACCATAGCGTAATCAGCAGTGGCATCGAGGTGCCGGTGGCGCCTACGTGGTCGTTTTCGTCTGTGCCAACTTCCGTTCTTGGGGCCAGGATTTTGTCAGCTCGTTGGCGTCGTCAATTTTGTCACTGGCTTTGGCGTTATCGACAGGGTGGGCGGTGCGAGGACAGCAGTGGTGTTGTAGTTTGCGGTGGCATCACGTTCGGCATTGGCGTCAAAGGCTTCAGGGTCGTCATCGATGTCGATATCCGAACGTTGGTGTCACTAGCACCGTTGTCGTCGTTCTAACTTCTTCAGTCGATTTTGCGGAAATTGTCACTATTTAGAATGCATTCGTTTTAATGTTGCCTCTGGGGTTTTAAGGTAATTCTGTCAGTAGGCAACCATATTTGAATTCTAAAGCATTACATGTACTTGCCTACGTGCCGTAACACTGCAACCACAATGATGAAAAATATTCGCAGGGTCACTTTTCACCAACCCACACAATCGCCATTTGGCTGTATCTGGATGGATTCTTAAACCGCTTCCTTTCCTAGTTGTATCTCCAGCATTTACAAACTGGGGATTCTTGGTCATGTTCGCGGGTAAACAAATGCCACTATATTGCACACGGCATTCTGAGTATGAAATATCCGCCTATATTAATGAACTCGCCGGGCTTGATCAGTGCCCTGTCTCTGAGTGTTAGGAAGACTAAACGCGAAGTGTCGCCCTTTCGCGTTCCATGCCTCTTTAATATGAATGGATGTATTTGGAGGTTATTTATTCAAATTCATTTTCTTACCACATTTTTATGGTCCAGTCCACCAACAATGTCATCTTCCACGAAAACAACTGTTCTCAACGTGAGCCATACTTGGAAACCGAAGGTGGGGTGAATGAACCAAAGTTGAGCCTAGAAAAGGACCACGCTCCGTGTCAGTTTGTCATAAAATTATTCACACAATCAGTGATTCGACATGGTACCATACAAAGTGCCTGTACGACATCTAAGTTTTTACAGGCAAATCTTGAGACTTATAAGTTCTTGAATACCATATTCAATTGATTACTTACATGTACCTGTACATGTATATAGTATTGATCAACTTGCATGACGAGTTATACAAGTTATTTCACTTCAGCTACGGAAAATTCAGCATGAGTCGCCGTGTAGTCAGATTGAGACGTTAAATTTGTCCAGGCATACCTGTACCCGTGCTTACGATCAGCGTTCGAAACATATATATGAACGTTGGCCCGGGGCCAGCGGATTTGCGGCCTGGCCACTAAACTTTAACACCTAGGCCCTATATGGATGTGGTCTCATATTCAGTTAAAGTAACTGGCCAGGCGGGCCAGAACATTTATTAGGTGAAGCTCGAACACTGCTTACGATGTGTCCCCAGAGGCGTAGATAGCATATCCTTATATGTTGCTTATTTGGAGCAACAACACAACTTTGTCAATAAGACACTTCAAAAGCATGGTGATGAAGCTCCAACACCACATGCATGCGTAATTTAATGTTGAATTTCCAAAAGTTTAATGGCACGTGTTAAGAAATTTCATTCACAGCCCTTTCTGTTTTTTCTAGCCCTATTTGCAAAATAAAAACCGAGCATACTTACAAAATTAAACACCTCCGCAGCATGAATGTAAATATCATCCTTTTTGGTTGACATCATATTCTTAAAATCTTGAATGTAATACTGGAAAAGAATGTTAAGAAATCAAATACCATAAAAATCTATTCACGGGGTACATCTTGGGAGACAACTAGAGGCTTCGTAATGTGGTAACCGGAAATGTGACCTTGGTAACAAAGGCATCCAGTGGATATAAGACTCCGACTAACCCCAGGTAACATACCAAAATTATGGTTTTGTGCATGGAGTTTTAAAATTGTTGTGTTGATCCTTTTCAGGAAAGATAGCAGTGCAGCAAGTCCCGTATTTACACAAAAGGTCTTTATAGTGTCATTGAGCGGGCGAAATGCAGTTTTGATACTATTCCAAGATTAATGTACGTGTGTGTGTGTGTGTGTGTGTGTGTGTGTGTGTGTGTGTTTAAATCCAGGTACACGGAGAAGATTTTCAGCAAATGAGCTTTCCAAGTTCACAGGTTGCTTTTACGCCATGTAATCAAGGCATCCTGAAAGGAACGCGCGAGTACTTTACCCGAGATGTTTCATGACAAACAGACCACTCACGCCGGAGCCGTTTTTGGAGTATATTTCAGTCTAACTGTATGTAAATCATTCCTTTTGATACCATAGAAAGCGTGTATCAAAACATATGAGTGCTGTTAGGAAATGTGCTACCTTACCATGGAACAGCGCAGCTTATTATATACAGTGTACCTGATCGAAGATTGCGCCAACTTCTACGTACACAGCTCGACCGGTAGGTGGCGGCAGAGGCGCTAGAACAACGTCTGCGAACTCATCGCGCCTAAAACGGCGGGGAACACTTGTGTTTGAGCTTCTAAAACCCCTTTCTTTAAGATATGTTTCTGTAAAGAACGAAGCATTGTTCAAGAATACGAATCCCTAAACTGACGGGTAGCTACGCATTGGAATAAGTAGATCTATCCTACAAGTTTAACATAAAGCAACTTTTAGGAATGCACTTGTACATACATGTATACATTGACAGATTTCAACCCATTCGCATACGACATTCGCATGACACGGGTTTTAATGGACTGGGCATGATATATGATGATGACTCATTTTTCAGAACCTACCATTTTAATTGTTTTCCACATAAACAGATAAAGTAGTTTGATTAAAAAGTAACACACTCATTAACCTCAATAAAAAACGGAAAATAGGTTTTGCAGTTGCTGCAACGGTTAAGTCTCAAACTAGTGTACAAGAAAAAAACAGAGGTGGAAATTAAGAATGACAAGGAGTGTTGCAACACTTACCGAACTCTGTTAAATTTGCTACTTGTATCATGTATTTCTCTTTAAGGTCACGTTGCAACCTGCGTCGGGTCAAACTGCCTGAAGTTGGAATGATGACGTAATCATTGAGATTGGTAATGATGAGAGCCCTCTACAGTAGAGAAAAATTAACCGGCATAAGCCATTCCGAATGGTGACCAGATATATTAATTTGAAACCCGTAGAAACTGTATTACGAACACACAGTAGACCTGAAACCAAACCTGTAGACGCAAAACAAAATTACTGAAGTCAATTTCGGAACTTAATTTATATAAATGATTACGTAAGGTTCCCATCTCGGAGACTTCTACGAGATGGGGACGCCACATAAAGTAGTGAGAAATTGGTTTATTTTTGTTTTGCATTATGCTATAAGTGGATGAGTAACGCACATTCAAACCTGTACATGTAGATCTTACAAGTTTGGACGCGTTCCTGGACACTTAAGCCCTCGTATACGATGTTCTTGTTATCAAAATATAAACTTTCTTACATTGAATCGCCACCAGGTTATTATCCTAAGCTTAAATTGAAATTGGTTACAAATAAACCGTTCGAAATTCCTCTGACGTCACGATCCTGCCTTGGAGGTGGAAATTCACTAGTCGCCGCGAAAAGCAACTTCATGGACATGGCCTGAAGCAATGACGTCAGCACAGTTCTTCTCAAGCCTGGAAGTCAATTTTAATCTCAGTAGGGAGAAATACGAGTCGCATAAATCAAAGATAGTTTGATGCAGAAGGCCTAGAATACTTGAAACTCTATGCTTGAGAAGAACTGAGAGGTTTTTATTACTTCAGACGAAGCCCGATAACGTAACAAAGCATGCGCGCACCCAGGGTGGGCTCGGGGGGTTCGAACGACTGAGCCTCCCCATTTGGCGGAGTGAGCAGAAAGGTCTGAAAAAGCAGAAAACGAGACAAAAATCCCCTAAAAAGGCAGAAACTACCAAAATTTGGCGAATGCACAATTCATAGCTGTGAACGTACACCGTGAATCTTAGTAAAAAGTGCATTCTCAAGAACGCGAGCCCCCATTTTTAGGCTGGGTGCGCGCATCCAAAGCAGTATGGCCACAGGCTAACCGACACCGCAATTCCAGACGATTTGTTGTAACCGATCTCTTGATTCGACTAACGAATAGAAACATCGCACAGCTGATGGCGTTGCTCTGGAAGAGCAAATGCGCATGAAAAGAATTGATGTTTTTTAACACAAGAACATTGTTGACAGCGACTTTAAGACACATTGTCTCAATGGGGCAACTGAGTTACATGTATATTCGAGCACAAAGTTCCCTGGCGTCGGAAATAATTGTCGTTGTTACGATTTACACAAACCCGTATGGCAGGGTGGCACCACAAGTCGGGTAGTGTGGCATTTTTCAAAGCTCGAAAACGGACACCATCTCTACGTGATCCAAGCCTTCGGTGAGAGCACTATTCCCGCGATCCCCGAGGGTCCTCTCAGTTACGTAATTCTGTTTGAGTGGCTCGATAAGTATTGTCGAAGTCAAGACCTCTTCATAAATCAGTTAATAAAGTCTGGCACATGGACCCTGCTTGAGAGCAGACTTTGTAGACATATGAAATTATGTGCTTTTTCAAATCTCCAGATTTGCTCATTCATCACGGACATTTTGGAAGTGGTTTTAGTAATTTCGGTGGTCTAACCATGAGACTCTTAGCAGTGGCCAAAGAGCGTTGAGTGCCTATATGGCCCTTACAGTCAAACAGCAAGAGTGGTCATGAGGACTCTTTAATGGCGTATAAAATAGTTCTATCCCTTTTCACCACGTCTGCACCTCACCACTTCAGGTTACGAGTGATTGGCGAGATGTTACGTCGTGAACAAGCGTCTAAAGTGTTCATGGGGACATTGGTTTTCCAACAGTCATTTTAAATGGTTGTATAAATACTCGAACATGAAGGGAAGTGTTGTTTTGAAGTAGATTTCCCTGGAATGACCTCAATCAAGACTATCTCCGTCAAAAGCACCACTGTCAAACCCCTAAGGTGTTTACCTACAATATAACGCGCGTGTCAAACATTTGTCCTGATTCTTCGCATGCAAATGTACAAATCACTATTTCATATGTTATTCATCATTGTATTGTATTCGTGTTTCGAGGTGTAGTTTTGACACCAATAAATTAGCAAATATCGGTGCTGGACGGATATGCAACTCAAGAGTCTTGAAAAGTATACCAGTCATGCATTCTGATTCTTCCGCCAATAAAAAAGACAGTTCAACTGAGAGTGAGTCTATTGCGTTGAATTACACAAACATCTTCAATCAAAATAACTTGAGCTCTGATCATGAAATCTTACCATAACGCCATTGCACGTGGTGACAGCAGCCAAGCCGGCCTCGTGTTGACTGGCATCGGCTGTTCCAATATAGAAGCAATCTCGAGGTCCGTGAGATCTGTGTAGCACCTGGCCGTCAATAGTTCGAAACTCAAACGACAATTTGTCACTCAATAGCATGTCGTTTTTTCTAGCTGAAATGTTCCATTTCTTGTTGAATGCTTTAAAAACAATACTGATAGTTTCTGTGACTTCTTTCGCATACCGAATATCTATTGTTTCTTTCATAGGCGGCTCTGAAAAAAAACGAGGCACAGCTTTCATCCCGACTTTATCTATACTTAACCCTGCAGTTTATGCAAAAAACAATTTATATACTTTATTTTAATGAAATATTTCTTACTAGTCACGCAGCAGCTTTACTTGCTATTTGTGAAATCCAGGTTTCGGACAGGTAGGAACGAGGGCTCCTCTTGGAAGGTGGATTTTCATTACAAAGCTTTAAGATAACCAAATTGAAATTGGGACTATTCTTTTCTTTTCGGAACCAATACCCTTCGCAGTATACGGGCCACGGGGTAGAGATGGTCTAGTGTAACTGAATTAGCAGACCTAGAAAAGACCTGGCGCCGCGTTCCGCAGACGCAGCGAGAACCTCATGAAAACGCAAGGTCACGCAAGACTTTCTGAGATACCGTCATGTACTACAAGCAAAACACGTGGTCACATTAGCTTTCCAAGAAGTAACGCCAAGTTTACCTTCACCTTCTCTGAAGTCCCCTAAAAGAAAAAATAAAAACAATCAGTGCTCAATCGTTACAGTTAATACCATGGCAGTTTTCAAGGTAATAATTAAAAATAGAATTTATAACAGATATCAACTTCTGTCTCAAGTAGCGCGTGCGTCATAATTTGTCTCAGTTGCTACGTTTCCAGATTGGACAAAGCTCTACTGCCTTCGGATGGAGTCACTCCCTTCCATATGGAATCCCCAAGTATTTTTGTTGGACAATATTGTTTTTAACCAAAAACTTTCATCCCCATTCCTGGAAGTCTCAGGTATTTAGCACACGGTACATGATGCCTTGGTGCTTTTTGCTTGTATTTAGACACCTAAGACGCCGTCGCTGATTCTGACGTGGAAATGACGTTTGAGTTACACGCGGGTGCAAGTTCGGTGAACAGCCAGACTGCATACGTACTATCACACGTGTCGAGGTCATGTTTTACGAGCTAGTGGACCGGCAAGGATATTTATTTTCAATTTGTCATTTTACGGATTGTGAGATTTTGAAAGTTTTTATATTTAGCAAAATTAAGATGTCAGAAAGAGTCATGGATAAATTGGCCACAGATGAAGTGTCTTGACTACCAGGTTAAAAGGTGGTAACCCGTGCACTGAGCTCATTGAGGCTCCTGCAACCACGGAACATTGCATTGTGGACCTACTCTCCTATATTAGTTTCCTCTTCTGTCCGGCAATAGAAAAATATCTGACTAGACCTAGAATCTTAAGTAACCAGTTTTCGAAAAGGGCATCGGAGACTAAATTTGAGCCTTTGGGCGAGTAGGCCTACATGCTAAAGGAATCAGAGAGAATGGCACAAGAGATAACTAGCAGCATGGTAACACTAACTAACAAAGTCTGGGAGGCTTCTTTGCTTCCTTAGAAACTTGGTTATAGTTTAAAACCAGCGTTCGTAAANCATTCCTGGAAGTCTCAGGTATTTAGCACACGGTACATGATGCCTTGGTGCTTTTTGCTTGTATTTAGACACCTAAGACGCCGTCGCTGATTCTGACCTGGAAATGACGTTTGAGTTACACGCGGGTGCAAGTTCGGTGAACAGCCAGACTGCATACGTACTATCACACGTGTCGAGGTCATGTTTTACGAGCTAGTGGACCGGCAAGGATATTTATTTTCAATTTGTCATTTTACGGATTGTGAGATTTTGAAAGTTTTTATATTTAGCAAAATTAAGATGTCAGAAAGAGTCATGGATAAATTGGCCACAGATGAAGTGTCTTGACTACCAGGTTAAAAGGTGGTAACCCGTGCACTGAGCTCATTGAGGCTCCTGCAGCCACGGAACATTGCATTGTGGACCTACTCTCCTATATTAGTTTCCTCTTCTGTCCGGCAATAGAAAAATATCTGACTAGAGCTAGAATCTTAAGTAAACAGTTTTCGAAAAGGGCATCGGAGACTAAATTTGAGCCTTGGGCGAGTAGGCCTACATGCTTAAGGAATCAGAGAGAAAGGCACAGGAGACAACTAGCAGCATGGTAACACTAACTAACAAAGTCTGGGAGGCTTCTTTGCTTCCTTAGAAACTTGGTTATAGTTTAAAACCAGCGCTCGTAAAAGAAGGAAGGAAGGGGGTCCCATTTCTGGTTCCCAGGTTTTTTATTTTGCTTTTATCCAGATACCCGGTGTCAAATTAGTATGAATCCCAGTCCTAATAAGTCTCCATTCCCGAAACACGGAATTTTTGTCCGCATTCCTCGAACCACAGTCACAAAATGGGGCCCATCGCGATTCCCGAAAAAGCTCCGCCCTCGTGGAAGTGCTTGGCTATAAACGGAGTGGCAATGTCAACCAGGTAGCGCCAGTAAATTAGATGAATGTCTCATTGCACGTGTTTCCGGCAGTTTACGTGTGAACACGGGGCTAAATCGAAACTTTGACTTCAGACCTCAGCGATACGATGGACTCCCAATATTTCCATAAACCCTAATGCCGCGATTCATGCGACGATGAAGTTGCATTTTTTCATCTATTAATGAAGCTCATATATTTTCTCACCTGGACATCAAAAGATAACCCCCCCAGATGTTATAGATTAGTGCTGCTATTAACGAACCGGGATGCCGGCTGGGCAGTATGGCTTATGCGCCGTTCAGTAAAGCCCCGGCGTGCGTTCCGCAGACGTGAGAAACTCGCAAACATTTAAGATCACGAAGTATTTCACAGATGTCGCCGTGTATTTCAAGCGTCAAGCACGTGATCGAACTAATTTTCCTTCGCGAGATTCTTGCGTCTACGAAACTCAATACATGATGATATGCCATCGCCACAGACGTTTAAACGAGAACCCATTACATAACTTATTGTAATAGTGCTAATTATAACTTCGTTTAAGCCGTTCGTCAAATGATAGATTATTTTGAAATTATGTAAAGAGATATAACTTTTCTGGGGGTCTAAACCAGCTTGCGTTAGCTGCAACGACGGATTAATTAAGGTACAGCGAGTGACATACTTACAGTCAAACGATAAGGCTCGTCCAAATATGGCACTTCGGTTTGCGTTTCTTTCGAGCAGTTCCTGTAAAGCGAATGTTAAGAGAAAATAAGCATGGGAGTTCAGGGCACTGTGTTATTTCAAAACTTTACTTTGAATTTTGTGCGAGCAGATCCTGGAAAATGTAATTATGGGCGAGAGCAGTCACAACAGCGGAATAGAAATAATAAATAATGAAAGAAACATTCGCGTTTCCGATGTTATCGATCCAAGTTATTTATTGTTAAGTGGCCGGTGCGGATGCTGATTGATACATGTATCTAAAAGAGGTTCAATCTGTGAAATAGACGCATATTCGTTATTACCGCTTTGAACGACCACGTTTTGACGGAAATTTTCTTCTGCATCAATGATTTCAGTCAAAAGCTCTAGTAGAGAATGCGAAGTTTTTGTGGTCTAACTTCGTGGATTCCTTTCCGCTCCAGACACGTGGCCTCGGTGTTATGACTCGGTTGAACCTGACCTAGTTGCGAAAGGTGCGTGTAAAAACAAAGTTGCCCCTTAGCTGTAAAGCCTAATCGTTAATTATTTTTAGTGAATAGACTTCATAATTGAAGTACACGGTATCCATACTTCCTTGGGTGGACAGTTGAGTGATCTGGGGGTGTGCTATGAAAAGAACAATAGGTTTTACTGCCGAAATGCATATTTTTGATTTAACTGTTGAATGGGATAGACATTTTGAAGTTATTTGGTTTGGCCAGAGTTATTGTACAACAAAAGGTGTTGTGCTCTTGTGGTCTTTTTTAATTGTGGTCCATGTCAAGGCAACTGCAGAAATTAAGGGCGGTGACTTTACCAGCTAGAAATTCACTTAACATATTGTCATTTATTGAGTGGGACGTAGCTCCGCCAGCCGGCAGAGCGTTAGCGGACCGTGGCTTTGGGGTTGTAAGTTTAATTCCGCACTAAGACAGATCGCAGAAAATCCATTTTCACGTAGACAATGTCTCTTAAACAAAAAATAGCTGGAGCCACGTGGAGGCTCTAACTGTAACTTTCTGGAGACGAATTTTGGTGACAACCGGAGGCCGTGGGGGTTGGACAAAAAGCCAAGATGCAGAAATAATTTGCCAAATGTCTGCAAGACAAGAAATGTTATCAGTTTTCTAAATGTAGTGAAATCTTGTAATATTCGTTTCCTACTAAGATCTCCTTCACTAGGTATGTCTGGGTGATGAGTAATGGTCAATTCGAAATTTAAAGACGAAACTACATGGTCTGACTTTCAAGCAACCAACCCGAAATGAGAAAAACATAAGTGCAAATTTTAGGATATATGCGAAGGACCTGTGGCTAAATATTTTGTGGAAACGGTATATATACCATAAAGTCTCTAATAGAAGCCGGTGCGTTTATTAACTTCAGACGTGGTCCAGACTTCTAACAATAGATTGTACATGTATATGGCAATACATACCGGGAACCCATACGTACCGGGAACCCGTCTTCTTTAATTTCAGCGTACTTAAAGCCCAGCTTATATAAGAGGGAGGCTTCAAATAGAAACCGGTTTCTATTAAAAGTTTTACGGTAGTTCAGGTTTGAGCACTCAGACCCTGATGACATCCAAACCCATAGGTCGGCCTCTAGGGTATAGAAATCTAATGTTAGGCGGGTAATATCCTTTCTTAATCAGTTCAAGATGAGGTGACGGTCTCTGCTCGTTTTGTTGCAACGCATATGTTCTGTCTGGACAGTTTCTTTCAGAGACGTTATACTTAATTTGGAAAAACAAATCTTCTGGGTGTGGTCCCAACGAGCGTCGGTAAGTTATATTCCCAGTACTGAGCTCGATTTTAAACAACAGGCATGGTTGCATAAAAGTTCAAAATTATCCACTGGATAAGTTTGATTGCTGCATGACGTCAGATGCATTGTTCAACACCAACAACCTGACGCGTGATAATACGACGTACTGTTGCCATACGACGCATAACTTATATGCAACTGGGGCCTGCTCACAATTTTGCGATATAAACCAATGTGCACGGTGTTCGACAGGTTCCTTTCCACTAATTAAATGTCCATATATGACCGACAAATATTTAAGAGTTTCAATTCAAGTCCATGTGCCCACACCGAACATAGACACCTGACACTTTTCTGTAAGCCAGAGGAACATACATATAGCAGGCAAAGCTGGATCGAGTACGGAACTTTGATTGGACCGAGGTTAACGCATAGGCGATTTGTCGGGGGTCACCAAAAACAAATAGTCCGCTCATTAATGACACTTCTTTGAGAGAGTTAATTAATTCTTGTCAATACTTATTTCACCTTTTTTGCGTTGGTAGTTAAAGCACTTAAGTAGATAATACTGAAAAGTTTGAATAAATGGTTGTATATTTCCTTAATGATACGAATATTTCGCTGGTACGAGGCTCACTTATATGTTTTGCGTGTACTTGAAGACAGTTGGCTTACACCCATCAGTAGCGCCCGGTTGATCTGAGTATATCTATGTAAAGTTACTCCATTGGTCTCATATACCTAATGCCCAAGTGGAATGCGCGGGACGTGTTACACACTTGCTGGTTCCAGCATCACAAGGTAAAATTTTCACTGATGAGTTTATAGATCCATGAGAAGTTGGGACCTGGAACTGGATTCAAATTCCATCAACTCTGTGTTTTTTCGGAAAACTTGAGTCCATTTATCCAATGTCGTAAAATAAATCTCTGCGACTAAATTACAACGTACGATGTTTGGTGACCTGAGAAGATGTGTGAACCATTTCTTGCATGTCAGCCATGAAGCGATCCTCATTGTGGTGGCATGTTTATTCTCGCATTTAAACAGTGAGACGATTTTAGTTTGCTCTCATGGAGGTTATCCAAAGCGTAACCTTAATGTTTATTAACACACAGGTTGTTTTCCGATCATGTCAATTCAGGTCCTACCATAGGCAAATCCTAGCTAAGATAGAAACACATGGGAATAAGACGCCCTCGCTAAGGAAGCTGAACGTCCCCCGAAGGGAACTCCTTAATTATCGCGCAAAACCATGCCTTATTGACGACAACAGATGGCAATTTGCACTTAATTTGAATAAGGCCGGGTAATCTACTGGGGACATGAAATATCGCAGGCCGGACTAACCGCGGTCGATCACCATCAAATACATGACTCCACCGTCGACAAATTTTCTGGGAATTGTCACCCTTTGTAATTTGACTTCGCATGTGATTGCTAAGCCAGTATGCGAACCAGGTAGTTTCAGTGTCACCTCTGAACGCCCTTGTCGCACTGACTATACACTTAAAAAGTGGCAGAATAAATATTTTAAACATTTTCTACAACTGGGCCCCGAAATCATCATTTCAACATGATAGATGCATTTCCAGTTGTTTGTGTTTTCTCCCCATCGGCACAGTTCTGAACGTACAAATATAGCAGGGACCTATCACTGGTCATTAGTACACACTGATAACTCTTCAGAATATTGATTCTAGTCGATGTTATGGTTTTCTGGTACACACAGGCGTAATTGCGTAGTCAGACTGCAGCCCACGCTGCCCTGCACAAGCAGCCAACACATTAAACTGGTTCAGAGCCCATTCAACACAGCCATTATGCAAAATCGGTTTTGTGTAATAGGAATAAATTCTCACCAGTATGAGAAGTCAAACAATTACATAGTATGCTACCGTACGGCTCATCAAACATTTCAATTATGCAATCGAAGAAACTATAAAATTCCCGTTAACTCGTCTTTACAGAACGTCTCTGTCTACATCTATGCATGTACATGCCATTCTGCAAACTTTGGAATCGACAAACTGATTTAAACAAAGCTCGCAAAGCACTAATCTTGAGTGTGCCAAAATGTGTATAATTGAAGTTTGAGAATACATCGCGGAAGCTTTCCTGTGCTATAAAATCTCGCATACTGCTGAACACAAAATCAGAAAAGTTACATAAGAAGGTAAGCTAAATATCTCACCTGAGGTGACTGAGATCGGTGGCCAACAGCGCACAGCCAGCACCACATCGTGGTGACTGCTACAGTGTAAACTGCATGCATTTCTGCCGGTGAATACGTCTGTGGTCTGTGCTCTAACGCCTAAATACCTTGCAGCCCATGTGACTTCATAAGACCGGGCACATGTACTCTGGCGTGCCTCTGCAGTTTCGTACCACAACGTAACGCAAATACTCAGTGGCAGCACTGTGCAATCACAGCCGTTGTGTATTGAACCACAACTCGGCGCACGCCCGTTACCCATTCACTTTGATATTTGATTATAATTTACAGGTCATTATGTGAACATTACGTAGATAAGGTTGTGTATTCATATAATGGTTCACCACGACAGTGCAAATTAGCCCATTCATCTCGGGGAGACGTTGGTTGGCCACTCAAACGAAAAACTCACCACAGTCTCTAGATTAATTGGTAAAACAATATCAACGTGAGCTGTGTTTTCAACGGTTTCAAGTGTAACGAGAAAAAGTGTCTTGTCGTCTGCGATTTTCGTACAAATTAACAGTTTGCAAGAATCTATACGTTATTACTTTGGTTTCCGGAATCGATCAACGCACATAGAGATTACCTGTACAATTAGAATTTAAGCACGTGTGAATGTATTTCAACTGACAGGCATCATGGGTGCTTTGCTCTACTGCCTCAAAATGATTTAATTTTGAAGCCTGATACTTCCTTGGGCACGTAATATTGAGGGTACAGCGCATAATGAAAATTGTGCGTGGTTACTGACACAAAACCGCATGAATTGGAACTTTCGAAATTTAAAAAAATATCATGCTCCCGTGTCTTGTTTTGTCGTGGGAACCACAGATAAGTGCTTCATTTCAAACAATTACACAATCTCAATCTTCCAATTAAAGTTATTGCAAAGACGTCGTCCTCACCAGACCGACCGTCAGCTGTTTACTGTTACAGGTTTATTAATGGAAAAAACGCACAACAAGAAAACGTTTAACTCCTTTTAACCTGGCAATTCATGGTTGTAATTTAACCTGCGTTAATGGTGTTTCATTTCGATTTTAGACACTGGCATTAGAATAATACTTTCCGGCAAAATACACGTAATCGGGTTGTGGCACTCCCTTGCCAAAGATACTATAAAATCTTTGCCCTTGCAACCGAGATCTACCAGTGAGGAACTGGAAGATGCCACGCACATTACGCACGGCGTCAGAACAGTCATATGTGCAGTAAAAAGTAATAAAAAGTAGTCAATACAAAACCAAGATGGACGAACCTTAGCACGAGACCCCTTATGCAGTTACATGTAAAAGAAACACGCTACTAGGAAACGGATGAAACAGAGCGTAGGTTTACTTCAAAGGGGTGTTTTGAATTCGTTAAGAGATCTTAGAACTAACGTAATTGCCGCATTTGATGAAGGAAGCCCTTTAAGTCTAGTACTCCGTTCCG
This sequence comes from Phoronis australis, assembly GCA_002633005.1. Taxonomy (NCBI): domain Eukaryota; kingdom Metazoa; phylum Phoronida; family Phoronidae; genus Phoronis; species Phoronis australis. The sequence continues at coordinate 37,473 of NMRA01000755.1, read as the reverse complement.
CGCCTGTTGAATACATCGCCAAAATACAAATTGCCAATCATATCACTAGCGGTCGTTTAAGTTATAGAAGCAAATTTGAATGATCACACTGAAAAAGAAGTTTCCAAGAACAATAGTAACTTGTCGAAAGTTGCGGTCACATTGCGCGTTCAGGTGCATTTCCGTAAGTAAACCAACAGTGCAGATTCCCGGAAATACAAAATAGCAATTGTGCTAAGTTTGCTTACCGTAGAGACTAAGGCTTCACTTGTATGTTAAGACCACACTTTTAGACCGCAAGTTCGCGTAGTTACGGCAACCCAATAATATTAAGAATGTGGTCTGATCAATTGATAATACCGGAAATTAAGTTTTTGCTGTAAATTATGCCCTCACAATAAATATGTAGGATAAGAGATTTGTCGGCGCCGTGTGTGCAGTTACAACCGTACACAGACAATACGAAACTATGGAAATACATGCAACATGGTGGTGCCAAGCCAATGTGCTCCAGAAATGTTTATTTGCTCTCAGACAGAACTTTCCTGCACTCTCATACTGTTCACTAACTGCCAGCGGTGCTAACAAACTCGTCATCGAGCTGCTGGACTGCTTTCGTTGTCGTTTCACTTTTCCTCAAGTAAAATATTTTAGTATGGTAAAATCAAATACATAGTGAATGTCTTACAGTTACTGAAATTTCATTGCAAAAAGTATCGACGTTTGATCATTACTAGTGTTCACAGATCACAGCGTTCGAGGACACACCGTTCGTTGTTGAGTGTGAAGTGACTTCAGTGACACTTTCTCGGAGTCGAATCTTTTATCAAAATCGATTAGTCGAAAAATCCGATTCGAGGCAAGAGTCTGAATCGGTTTCGAGTGTTATTGTCACGTAATGAGTACTGGATTACCTTTATGTACCATGAGCACTGAAGTCGGGGAACTTGTCAGACAACATTCTGAGAACGCTCTGTTTCTTTAGTGAGCAATTCCCTACTACTAGATAACAGTACAAAAAGTCACTTGCGGCCGAGATGATATAAGGTTTACTTTATTATGTGACATATTAATTTTTAGTCAATACCAGATGGAGATTTTGCCTGATTCGCCTGGATCTTTTTTATTTTTGTAGCGAGAACACAAAATCTATTTCACTGTTTTGTAAGCAGTTTTAATTCAATGATTTCTTTAGCGACGATGTTGCAACATTGTTTACCTTAAAGGCAGTAATTGTAAGAGTACGGTTTTGTTTCAAAAAGAATAATCGAAAATTATTGAGTAGTTCTACATGTCACCTCGTCGTGAAACTTAATCAACAAATAGAGCTAATGACTGGAGTGGGTGCATTCAAAATCTGGGAGTCAACCGACACTCACCTTGCTCGTTGCAGCCGGTGAAAAACAATTTAATCAACGTCATTTTCTTGCATAATTCTCCGCCTTTAGCAACAAAGAAAAATCTGTCATAGTTTTGAAAGCAGTGCGCTCGTTATACGCACCAAATTTTTGCGAGATCTCTCGGGAAATGATGACTGATTCGCAGCAGCAAAATTTCTTCTGAATTCCGTTTTGTTGTTAATAAAATACTGAAACTTGTTAGGAAATGAATCCAGTTCCGATAATTTGTTGTGACATGTACGCAACCGCGTGGAAGAAGAACAGTTAATTGAGAAATTGGGGACAAAGAAACTGGCCCATAGGAGACGCAATATTTCATGGCTGCGAAAGCCGACGCAAAAGATTGCTCCACAACTTTAGCAGGAGAATAACGGGAGAACGCTAATTCTTCCAACACCGGTAAAAATTTAATTTACCCAAAGAAAACTGTATTTTTTAAAGACACTAATTTTGTGTCACATTTTATTTACCCACTTTTTACGCATATCGGCGCAAAGCTGAATACACGTATTTAGTATACGGCTTTGTACCAAGGCTATGTGGTTCCTCATGCGCCCAACCCAGCCTAAAATATAAGGGGCCTTGAATTTCTCGGTATGGGGACCTTTGACTGAACAAAATCAACGAACACTAAAGAAGAAAGCAACAGCAAAACATTTCCACTGCTTCTTTCAGTTTCTGAATAATATTCACGCATGAATGAAAGGTTCAAGTTGCCGTATTTTAGTATGATGTAACTACGGATTTGTACAGGTTCCCAACAGAGAACTCGAGGGGGGAGATTATTCAGTAACGCTAGGATCAGCTAGGACTTCGCTAAAATCTGGCCAAAATCACGTGTTCTCATTTAAATACACGACAAAATCTCACGTAATCTGGCGAAGTCTTACTTTTTAGCGATACGAGGTCCTGCGTTACCGAACTCTGCCCCGGAATGCCGCACGTAACCAAAGCATTCTAGTAGCAAGAATTTGTAACTGTGGATTTCCGTAGTGTGCTCGACTGATTTTCAATCGAGTGTTGTACATGTAATTATAAGTTCAAGCCGAATTTCATCATTTTCTTTCATCAAGCGAAACACTTGAGGTGCGGTTCCAGAAACAAGCGGTTTCCCGGCAAAACTGGTCAACCAACCAGACAATTACATGTACGTTGGTCATTCTTTATACGAGCAGGATGTCGGCAATCATTTATTTGTCGTCTGATATCTTTTCATCTTCAGTCCTAGAACCACTTTTGTCAACTTATCTTGCTATGTGCTAGGAGTTTTTCAACAAGGCATTTTTTGGGTGTTTAAATCGTGTAACTGCATTTTAAAGAAAGGCCGGGGTGCCATTTGGTTTCTGAATGTTAGTTCTGCAATTTTAAATGAAATGGGTAAACACTGTTACGCGACAGATGTTATTCGGAGAGTAAAAGACCCAATTAGCGTTGTGCCGTTTTTAACAAGCTAACAGGTCGACATAATGCTTCAGAATTCTTCTTTAACTTTTTTAAGTGTCATCGCTTACCGAAAGATCGGATGAAGTTTAAAACATAATAAAACAGGCTGCTTTGTATTTGTTTTTAAACTTTTAATTTCCCAATTTCACAAAGCTCAAAACAATTTGTGTCACAAGTTTTATAAGACAGCAAACCGAGATATGTTTTAATAATACAAAACAAAAACAAAAAGACAAAAACGCTCTTTTATACCATTATAGTGAACATCTGCCTTCTAGTCCTTTTCAACACTCCATTTGCTTCAAGTCCAGAGTCCTGCATTCTACTCTATCAAGTGATGGAAGCATACAGTCTCACTGTGTTTTAAAAGATGTTGTCTCAAAGGAAAAATCCCAGGAATAGTATGGGATGAATTTCAGTGGCAAGACACTGTAGATTTTGTCCTGTTCACAAGGAGTGAGCAGCGGCGGATTTAGGGAGGGGGTACAAAGGGGCCATGCCACCAAAAATTCTCCCAGATTACATTTGTTTGTTCGGGGGGGGGTGCGAATATCTGACGGGGAAAATCCTGATTATTACTCTACCCTGTCCCCCCAACTCAGAATCTTGGATCCGCCCTTGATCAGGTGACCAATTTTACGAGATATTATGAACTACTTCAAGCGTTCTTATTAATAAAGAGCATTGCAGACAGTAAAGAATTGGCGTGGTGGATTCAACTTATACGTGTACAGCATGTTGGTCACCAAAAAACAAATTTATTTTTCAATATGTTGTGTAAAAGATAAACGTCAATGATGTGGTTACTTACTATCACCGTGCACCATAAGAGGCATCGAAGTTACTGAGCAAAAAATTTACAGGAACATAAAAAATATCACTGAGAGTCCAGTTAGAAACGAACGTGAAGGGAACCTGCCAAACAGCAACGGCTAATCAAGTGGCAATCACGAGAACTTTGATCAACAAATACAAATATCCACAATCGTTAATCAAACGTAGGAACACGAATTCAGATCGATTACACAGCTGTAAAGAATTGAAAAAATACAGTGCCAGGCATATAAATACTTTGGCCGGACCACTACATGTAAGTCTGGTAACGTTACCGAAAATTTTTCGGGACATATTCCGTACATAAATACTGTGGCGAATGACTAAATCTAATGGCCAAACAAACATAAGACGCTATGCCTTGTAACATAAACATGCGACCGCACCATCTCAATCCAATATGATGATCGGTGGCTTAACAAATTTGGTTTTGCGATGCTTACACATCAATTTTCGTGCTGACAAACCTTCAGGAAGCGCACGCAACTACATTCCCCGCGCAGCTGTTCATGCTGACATACACAGCGGACTTAGCAGACTGGCAAAATTATTGTTTCAACCCAATGAACTGACAAGCACCACTTTTAGAAACCAAAAGTTCAGGTTTCAAGTTTACTAGTCGTTACCAGTGCTTAAGCACGGGCAGCAGCTAATATATGGGAAATGCCAAGGGGAAGTAGCTACACCTTCAATTGAAGAAACCATTTTATTTTAACTAAATAATTTTATAGATTTTTCATTTGAAAAACCTATTTCCTCATACACCTATAATTTCTTGGCGAAAATGTAAAAATCTAAAAAAAATATTTAGTTAAAGCTAAATTAAATATCGACAATATACCCCAAACTGACAAACCTTTTGGCAACACACGATGTATCAAAACTAGGTGTAAAATGTGTAACTTTATCAACGATAGCACTTTTTCCAGTCTTCCCAAACCAATGAAAACTTTGAAATAAAACATTACTCTGATTGCACCACCAGCAATATTATTTACCTTATAACTTGTAAAAAATGTTCTACCCAAAACGTAGGACAAACTCAACATAATCTACAAACTCGGTTTCGTAATCATAGATTTAACATAATACATAAAAACATTTCTGATACTATAGGTAATCATTTCAATTCCAAAAACCATAATATTCAAGATCTTTCTGTACAAATAATAGAAAAACTCCAACACCCCAGTACCCCTCACAGACTCAAAAGAGAACACTATTGGATAGACAAGCTCAATACAATAGAACCTCATGGATTGAACATAAAAACTTCTTAAAATATGTCATTGAATTTTTTACGCAAAAATGTATTCATTACACCATATCTTACATGTCAATTGTCATATAGTGTTTGATTTTACTTTAGTTCTGTTTCTGTTGACAAAGGAAGTTATTACATCCGAAAATTTCAGTTGATCCATTCTTGTTGTAAATATTTACCTATTTATATTCTACATTTCGCGAAACAATAGTATCCTTGGGAGGATCTGGATCGCCTTGTTTAGTTTCAGAATTATTTTCTACGTTAAGAAACAATATAATGTTATATTATCTTCGACAGCCTTCAAAAGTTAGGAGCAAAATTTGAAAACTCCTTACAAAGTTCGCTAAACGGGCAAGCGTGACCTGCGTTTCAGGCGAGTTAGACAACAACTGCATGTACATCCAATCTGTACTGACACTGAGAATGAGAGACCTTTTACTCGATTCTTACTTTCATCTCTCAAAGTGGGACGCAAGTGATATATTAGCAGACCTGAACGAGAATTGGTTGAAATCACCAAACCAAGGTTTAGTATCCTTTTAAGTAACATGGAGTATACGTCTTAATCATCACAAGAGAAACCGCGGTTTGTCAAACTGGAAATCTGGCGATGTGACAGAAGCGTTGTTGTATACACAAAATTCTTCATCTTGCCGTTGAAGAAATACCGGTGAGAGCGTTTCTCATAACCCAATTGCAGATTACCGGACGGAGGACTAAGGTCGTAATTTCCAGTGAAGTCAGGGGTCAAAGGGAACTCAACACTACTGATTCCCAGGTACATGGTGACTGTTAACGTTTTAACATCCCACGTGACACCCACACTTTGCCAGGTATTCAACTTCACGCCATCAACACCACCAGAGAATACCACTATCGGATGATCTCCTACATGTAGACGGTTGTAGCATTTGAGGAGAAGGCTTGTGTTATATAGTAGAAAAAACTGGAAGACAGTGTGACTGGATGTCCAATCGGCTGCCAACATTTGTGAACTTTCCAGCCTACTTCCGGTTGGATAGATACTGAGAGCAATAGTAAAATTTCCGAATGAAATAGCGGGCATGTTGCCAATCTGGGAGAATCCAGTTCCCGCAAATCCTAGGCTTCCACTTGTCCACGAAGCATCACCTCCGAGACTACAAAAAGAACAGAAGTAACTTGAAATGTACAAAAAGGATTTCGATTAAATTTCTACCACACCGGTTAGTTTCATGAAAAGTGTCATGAGATTTAAGAGTAACACCTGGTTTTACCTTCCACACCGCCCTTTCTGAAAAACGATTAATTCTCACTTGAGAAAACGTGTAAAGTCTCTGAGAACATGGACAAAATTTATAGTTACTGAGATAATTTCTAAAAAATAAACTTATGCTGTGATGCATTCATTATTACTTGGGTGTTACTTGAGTGCAGAACCAGCGTCGTCACACTCAGGGCAGACTCATAGATGCTCGGCTTTCCACGTCATCAAGTCAGACAAGGTCCGTTGACTAACCACTCCAACTAACTGCTGATTACACATTCGTCTTACCCGGCCATGCAATCGACTATCAGCACCACAGCCTCTCTCATATCCAAACAGCTACACTATTACTTGACTAAATCTTTTTCAGCACTTGTAAGTCTTTTAACACTTAGTAGATGTTATTTTCGCAAATCAGGCCCTGGGTTGAATTTCTAAGCATATAGTCCAATTATAGTAAACGCTGAAGATTAAGATGATGACATCAAAATGGCAAACTTTATGAACTTGAGAACTTCGACAATGATGATGTATCGTTTGGTGGTTGTGGTGGTATGCGGTACGTGTTGTAATATCGGAATTAGTAGTGTATCAGCTTAGATGTGTGTTCAGTGATATTACAGATTACCACTCATTGAGGAGACAACGAGTGATTGGGACTACCATTGATGACATCCGGTGCTATTAAAACAACAGATACTTCTGTTCTTAGTGTAGTGCGACGACTCCTGTCAAAGGTCTTATATTGCCACACGACAGAGTTGGTCAAAAACCTGAGTAAATTGAATGATAGATGGGATTATGTTAACGTAGTTAAACTATGATAAATGAAACCATTCAGAATGTAGTTTCTACTTTGGACAGTGTATGGCTTGTTGCAGAACACGCTTAATCTGTGCAATAGAAAACACTAAGTGTCCACTGTGTGAGGGAATTGAAGCACTGAAACATCATCTTGTAGAACATTTCTCTCGCAAGAAGGATACAGGTGGCGACATGACGCGATGGTAACACTGAGAACTGACAGACAATCTAAAGAAGCAACGAAGAGTAGCGAGAGTCAAAGCAGTCTAATGTGGACATCATATTTTGTTAGAAATGATACATACTGGACGGTGCAGGAGAGTGGAAGATAAGAAGGCAAACATTGAAAGACCTGACACTTTGACAACGAAATGACGTCGTGGTTTGGTCCAACAAGCAGGAATAAGTCTATAGGCCTATCGGTCGAACTCACAGTTCATTAGGAAGAAAAGATGGACTCAGTCACCAGTCGAAAGGAACAAGGCGGCAACGAAGTATTCAGAATTAAAGCAAACAATGCGAGTCTCGGGTAGGTCGGCAAAGGAATGTTCACACAGAGTTTGAGGCATGGTTAAGCACCGTGAAAATTGAACTTGAAGAGATAGCAAAATGTTACATATCTGCTCAGATGATATGTTCAATGTTAAGATGGGTAGCCGCCTGGTTGAGAAACCGACAAAATAGTTCACTCCTCGAGAAACGGAACAACGTAAATTAAAGTGTTACCAAAATGATTGGGACCATTTTCGTTGAACAGCGGCACATGTTGTGCGACTTGCTTATTCTTGTAAAGGCAACTTTGTTTTGGACGTCGACTTAAGCAGATCGTTGTTTTCGTTTGGCTTCAAATCTTTCTATTTTATTTTCAGATTGGACATTTGTCGTCTAATTAAAAGCTGGGGAATCATTTCCACTATTCCAAATGCGAAAATGTCTAGACTATTTTTTCGAGATCTACAGACCTATTACGTTGTTGAGTGTTAACTATCAAATACTGTGTGGTTATTTGGCTCGTAGGATGAAATTGGTCTTAGACAACATTATTTTCATTAACCAAAAGCTTTGGTGCAGGTAGACGTATGGGCTACATTATGTGATTGATATAGCATTTAACTCGCTATGTTGCAGAAAGCAACATACCGGGGATGTTCCTGTTGGTCGACTTTGAAAAGGCTTTCGATTCGGTGTATTGGATTTTTTTGAATAAGAAATGTTTTTCAATATTCGATTGTTCTTATTGGTAGCAACGGGTTACTGATGCCGTATCGTCAATAGAATCCATTTTTAATTCATTGATACTGCCTTCGTTTCCAAGGTACGAAACTTTTTGGGAAATCATTTGATAACTGGTGTAAGTCTTGAAAAGGTCATAGTATTATACTGAATACCAAAGTCATGTTGTTTGGTGTGTTTGATTGAATCGACCAAACGACATAATAAAAATCGATTTAAAACGGAAGTCAAGTTGCACTATACGAGTATTTCCGCAACAGAGCTTATACAATGAAAGTGAATCCTCCTGCACAGGACTTTGTTCCGTAGACACATAAATTCGCGAGAAAATCTTGAGTGATGTGCTTCGCTAATTGCAATGCAATACGATATTCTCGCGAAGACTTGCGTGATACTGCGTTTTCGCGAGTTTTTGATCTGCGCTCCGGAGTAAATGTCGAAATGTTGATATATATTGTGACCGGATTATCGTCAATCCATTTCATGGTGAAAAGCTCACGCATTACATTTCCATGGGAATTTCAATAATCACTTGCTAAAATGAATTATGGGTACTCTGTTGTAGTTGATGACCCTAACATTGTACTGAGTAACCAACACCATTAACTACTTAGGTGTTCAATTAGACGAAAAATTGTCCAACACATGATTGGCCAGTGCAGCAAAGCGTCATGCAATTTACACAATATCCTACGTACTCAAGGAAAATACCTCACCCAGTAAACGTGTTGGTCGTCGTCATCATCATCATCATATTAATAATATTTGTGATAATGGTAATGGTAATAACAATACTAATAGTGATATTAATAATAATAATAATAATAATAATAATAATATAATAATAAAACGATTTGTTTTGCCCAAACTAGTTTCACAGACTCATTGCTTCTTGTTTAGTCAGTGACAGCCAGTAGCGTAGGTTGGCGGATCAACTGATGTCAGTCTGCGTAATGACACAATTTGTATTGGGCTAAAGAGGTTAGGATTGTTGTCGAAAAAAGATAATACTGTTGCTAAATATTGCAAACGGATTTCTCAAATCGATACATCTGGAGTTGAATAACGGAGCCACTGCAAAGCGTCTCATAGCAGCAGTTCTTATGCTAAAGATAAAATTTAAACCACGATGTTCTAAGACTAAAATGCATGATGTCGCTTTTCGTGAACAAACTGAGACCACACCATAAACCCCTGAGCCGGAGTAAACAAAAACTCGGTATACATTATATTGCTTATACCCGAGTGTATATTTACGAAAAAGTGTATGCATTTTTGTCATGTAAAAGCAAATAGACCCGGGTGAAAAGCTGCATTTGATTGTACACTGTACTGACATTTACACCACCTTTGTATGTCATTGTAAATGTACGTTACACACGTGAAACTATAACTTTTTACTTGGCCAGGTGTTCCTAAATGAAGCATGGTTATTTCAAAATGCAATCGGATTTCTGAAAGCAGTCTTCACTTCAGACAACAATAACAACGCTCTTCAAACTTTCAAAACCATCATGCGGTCACGTGCGCTCAGGTGTCGATCGGACGCAGCTACTGGGAGAAATTTTCACATTATGTACATGTATGTCATGCTGTCGGACAGTGGTCGTAAATCAACAACATGAACAGTACATGTATTTCGGCAGGATAGTTGATACATGTATGTGTCTTGCATCGACACCACTGACGCAATTGGGAAATCCTCAAAGTGAAATACACTGCCACCTGTTGTATAAAGTATGCGCGATTCCAGCGGTTTTTTTGACACATGGATTGGTTTTCTTTCGTACTGCGCTCGAACATTTCTTCAATTACCAAACATGTACAGGTTAGATGTATTTCCCTTCCAATTTTTCATCACTCCCTCCCGTCTATCGATCTTTCTCAATAATCCATTGCCCTATCGTGAGCAAACCGACGGCCGGGAGAACCCCTCGGGAGCAACTCACCCCAAGGCATTTACTACGTATATACATGTACCAAAGTATTCTTTAATTTAACAGAAGTTGCGTTTATTGATTCTACCTTTGCGATGTGCCGATGGACTGACGAAGAAAGCGCAGAAAAGAAGTAGTAGTGGTTGCCAATGCATGCTTCAGCCAACATTGGTCTCCTTCGGCATCCGTATAACCTTATTTTGCTATCAGGATTGCCGGATCCATATTTCATAATAACATTTACAATCATTAAATGTACGTGTACAGTTAAAGTATAGTCCAGACTAACTAAAAAATAGTACTCTCACTTCAGTGTTCATTGTTTCCTTCACGCGGGGCATTGTCGGTTTGACAGCCGGAAAATCGTATTTTGGGAAATATTGCTTTATGGGGTAGACTTCTTTAGGTTTTTGTGATTTTGTTACAAATCGCCAAATTTTACTATTGCGTGCCAGGCTGTAAACATTAGGCTGGCGACTTTGCCAAGTAAAGCGACGTTCTCGGCAAGAAAAAGTAATTTCACAGAAATGAGCACTCGCGTGAAGTCGAACCCAATAACTCCGAAGAAACAACCGAACTCTCTGCAGCTGAGTCAAATCTCACGTGTTATAGGAGAAAATGATGGACATCGGCCTTGACTTCAGCGAACCTCTGTCCGACAATGGCAAGAATTGGCGATTTGCAATGAAAGTACAAAAATGGATTCTTATGGACATCATCAAAGTGAAGAACTTCAAGAGGTATCCAACAATAACCCCAAAAATGCGATTCCAGCCGCAAAACCCATAATGTCCCTCTTTAAGTACATTTAAAATTCTCTGCCACTTACCAAGTGGGATTCACCTTCGTCAACAGAGCGCTACACTGCGACTACGGGGTTGGAGATTGGAATCCGCGTAGAGGCTGATCTCCGAAAATCGCTTTTCTCGTTGGTAATTATATACTTATTTAAGAAAATCCTGGTTAGGAAAGGTCAAGGGATATACTCACTTGATAGGGTTAGTGTCTTTACCGTCTAACTTCAACAAACCGAAATCTCTACATGTCTTCAAACTTCCTATAAAGGGACAAACAGTTGTGATTAATTACATTTAAAACTGAATTTTGTTCTTAGTAGATTACATTTGGGATATTGAAACAAAAAGAAAAATTACGTCGAAAATCTAACTGATATCAAAAATATAGATGTTGCGGTCTATGCTATCTTCAATAGGGTATACTTGATCGCCGTTGCCCAAGAATTTAGTGTTTTCACATTGTTTACGCGAGGCGTTCGAGGTGTTATTTTTCAAAGTTTCAACTTACCAGTGTAGCTGTAGTCCGACACAGAACTGGCAACCAACTCGATGCTATCAAACGTGTTGAACTCACAATCACCGCTACTTGCTTGGAAATTGACCCCGCGGCAAATCCTGACGCCAGCTTGTGCGTTGTACTCCGCACACTTAGCCGTGCACTCAATTCTGCTATTCACGCGCTTAACAACGCTTTCTTGCGGCGTCATCGGCTTGAATTTATGACCAAGTATGGTTTTAAATTTCATCATTTTGGCGTCAACTTCCTTTGTTTTCATAACTTCTTCATTCAAAATGCAAACCAGACAAACGATTGTCCAAATGACCAAATCTAGTTTTTGTACCATTTTAAAGGCGTTTGGCTTGTGTATTCATGTACCTGACTCAGAGCATTAGCTGTATAAAGTGGATCTGACGTTTTTATACGTCAGTGTCATAAATTTATTCTCAAACGTCTTTCGCGCGCTTCCCGTTTTACTTTGTTCCCATAGAAACGTCTTCTGTTTGCGGTGCGTTTTACTGTATTAGCGGCAAACACAATTGTATCCCAAGCTAAATTTATTGCTACCTATATTCTCTTTACGACTGATTGTCATCTCTCCAATAAATTATTAACTTTGCGTATTGCCCAAAGGGTAAAATCTGACTTACTAAATTAATTAATTCCCATCAAGCTGGATTTCTCCCCGGTTATTTCATTCTGTAAAGTACTAGGGTGATTTATGATGCCTTAAAATATACTCAAGTCAAAAGTATTCCCAGTCTTCTACATTTCATTGATTTTAAAAAAGCTTTCAATTCTGTCGTTGTTGCAAACAGGGATATCTCTCGACACCTTGGATTTTTGTTGGCATCTGGCATCTGTGATAAGAATTCGACATAAAAGGCATGATGAGGAATATAAATGATTCGAAAAGCTCTTTAAAGTCACCACCTAACCCTCTATACAAAAGTGTTCTAACGGCGATAAATTAAGGATTTGTGAGTGGATAGGTTCGAAGTCAAGTACCCAGTTCACATGTCTTTGAATTAGTTTTTCAGTCAATTTTCAGGACACTCCCGAACCGGACACTTGACGTGGGTGTTCTCAATATGAAATCAATTTGTCGGGGCCGGGCACCTGCCTCAAGATTCTGGGGTAAATACAGAAGGCCCAGATTTCAAATTTCAAATCCTTTGGGTAAATAAGACATGCTCTCTTATTGGACATAAAAATATCACATTTTCGTTCCTTTTAATGATTTGTTTACAGAAAAGTCCCAAAAATGTTCAGATAAGGCTATTCTGTTTTATATATTAAATTTTTGTTTTTCGTTCTTTATAATAAAGAAAATGGTAAGCATTTATCGGTAACCGGCTAATGGGCGCCCAAGGTACGATATCCGTGCGACCTGTATTGTTATATCCAAACAAAGACGCAGCAAAGGAAAACAATGGTAGCGTCCCATAGGCGATAACCATGCGACGCGCTTACGCCCGTCGCATGGATCTCGCAAGTTAAATTTAGCTTGCGAAATCCATACGACATCATTTGGCATGGGCCAGTGCATCGTCCGCTATGACACAATCCAAGAATTTGTTTTGATAAAATTCACGTGTTTCGGAAAGACTGGTATCAGAAGAGTATCTGATACTGTTATTAAAATTTTACTGATTCCCATAAAGTTTGCATTTTAATGAAGATAACCCTTTTTGTGCATGCTTTCATTTCCACCCACGTACATGTATTATACATTCCTATGGAATTCGAATTCCGTATTTCAGTATTGAAACCACCTGTGAGACAAGTGCACTGCAGACATTGCAGTGTCCCCGGTGTTTATTTTTGAAGTCCGTATATTTTGTGGAAATGAAGGGACAGGTAAAATGTATCAATTATTCACACCTAAATTACATGTCAAATCAGTTGCCGAATCACAGGGCGCGAGGGAGATAACTTCGTTGATGTTTAACAATCCTGGAAAATTGTCATTGTATAAGTAGCTGCTTTACAACCAGTGATGTTAGACTCGGGTAGATTAAATATCGTATTACTTATAGATTAATTGGTACACCTCCCATTTGCATAAAGTTGGTGTTCACTGTCACCTTAGTGCTCTTTCGGTGACCAAATGCTAGAAGCAATTTTACGTTTACATTGGGCATGTTCATTTGTTCAAAACCGTGGATGGTGGATCAATGTAGACTAAGTCCATTTAAAATTAATCACACATGGTGCCTTGTTTACACACCCAGACAAATCCGGCTACTGGTAAGTCGGACCCTTTCACACCTTGTACATCTTCAATAGATGTGTACCATTCCCACTGTCGTCAAGTGGCCTGTTTATCACGGAATCTGATCTAAAATGAAGCAGATACCGCATGAACGACTTCAGAGCAATAAAACACTGGCTAAAATAAATTGATATGTCGTGAACTAAAACTGATTATTTTTTAACTTTTGGCTTCTGAAATTGAATTCCTCATAATAAACTTTACGGGGAGAAATGCGATAAAAATTAATGCGTTAGGACCACGAAAAATTTTTTTAGCCGGTGTCATATTGCCGTGAAACCATCTCCAGCGCGGTGGTTGCTATAGCTTCTCCACACAATAGGGACATATACGCCATGCATATCAGATTATTTTATAAACAGGCCTCTTGACGACAACGGGAATTATTCAAATCTATTGACGAAAGACAGGGTGCCGTGACAAGCGTCTAGTTTCTAATGTTTTTGCAATGATACGCACACTGGCTTTTTAAAGTGCAATGTTGGTAAGATCTAGCGTAGCTGGTAAACACAACAACTACTTACCTGCAGCGGTATAACATAAAGTATTTCATTAATCCAACTGTGAAATTGATCATGCGTGACACGTTTCTGATAAAATAATCAAAACAGTCAGTTCAGTTTACTCATACAGTTACCCTAGGAACGCTAATTTCAAGCATTTACATTCGCAGTCTCAGTCAGTCGCATGCGCGCACGCACCCTAAAATGGGGGAGGGCTTAATTGAGAACGAGTACCTCTTCACTGATTAAGATTCACGGGGTACGTTTGATCAGAGCTATGAATTGTGCATTCGCCGAATTCTGGTAGTTCCTGCATTTTAGTGGACCTTTGTCTCGTGTTCTCCTTTTTTCTGAGTCTTTGTTCCTCTGAGGCGGACCTTTTTGTACACTTCGCCATATTGGGGGGTAGCCGGGGGTTCCTTCGATTCCCCCGAGCCCCCCCCCCCCCCGCTTGGATGCATGCACGAGTCGCGTACACTATGATGTATGCCTATTTACGAAAACACTAAACAGTGCCAAAAACATTTTTTTTTCAATTGACGCTTCACGCTGGGTCTATTTCGGTAAAACAAGTGGTTTTGTCCCCTAAATGTGATATTAGATTACATGAAACTGTTAAAATAGAATAGTGATGATATTATAATATAAGTATCATGTGATGATGCTAAGGCCAGATGTCACTAGGGTGAGCCGCAGCTGCTCGGACTCAAAGTCAGCAATTTTTCTTCAATTAATATCTTTTACTGGAATACAAAATATTACCACTCCACTCCGCTCGAAATGTCCGGCGTACAGCAACGCTAACGCATTGTCTTACTGTAAGGTTCAGTCAGATAATCTCTACATGTAACTTAGATTGGTGTGTTTAAAAGAACAAGGGTGACATTATCTTGTAGTATCAGGCATCAAAGCAACATAATAACCTCTTCTGCTTCGCTAGTAAATTGTGACCATTTGCCGCACATTTTAAGTGAACTCACGCATGTGTAGCCTATTTTCCATGGCCTGCTCATGCTTTTTTGTTTTCAATATTCTAAGCAAACACACTTCACAACTGACAGACTGAAATCGGCCAGAGTCAACGCCTCGTGTACTTCGTCGGCGCACACACGCCCGTTGAGGTAAAGCCACGGTCCGTGACGCTGATGGCGGCGGCATTTGTGAATAGTCTTGAACGTCTTTGATATGGTAAAACGATAAGCGCCATCTTCAGTCACAAAAACAAGGCTGCCACGCCGTAGGCGAGAAACCGACACTCGTCGCCTCCGCCCTATCTTCAGGGTGAGGAACCAGGTCCTAGGCTATAAACAGTTCCAATCCGAAGTCGTCCAACCAAATACATTCTTAGACTGTGCCGTCATTTTTTGTCATCGTGATTCAGCACTTTCTGAGGTCGCTGATTGATCCTTATTTTCCCAATGGTATTGGTTTACTAGTTCTCCGATAGGTGTCGAAAACTACGATGAAGTGATCGAAACCACTGCAGTACAGGTCAGTAAGCCGGTTTTAATTGCCTAGTTTCAATAAGAAGATGGTCAACCAACTTTGACTAACACCCTCACGGACGGTGTTGCAAACACAGTAATCGTCCGCTGTCTCCATCACAGACGGTAATTATAAATAAATGACAATCAATAACATTAGCCTAGGCTCGATTTCTAGCCATGCTTAGCTTACGTAGTACTAAGAACAGAAACAATTGCTGTTTGTCAGTAAATGAAGGCTGTTTTAGAACTTTTTATAGGGTTTATAGAGGTCACAGGCATCCCCAGCTTCTGGTTTTCCCCAATATACTATAGTAGTGTATTTGGGACGATCAGAAGCTGAGGACGCCTATAAGTCTAGATAGGGGCGTTAAACTTTACGGGCGTCGGCGGCGTAACGTAACGGTTGACTCACGACAGACCGCGGCACGTTCACTTTAGCTATAACATAGATACTCGATTCCTAAGTTAGAGGCCTAGGCTTAAGGTACGAAATCGTGTTCACAGTGTGATAGAAATCGCGTTTCACGAGTGTGAAAAACACGTAACGTTTCATAGGCCAAAATTACGCTGACGGTTCTTAAGTGGCTCTCTGTGGCATCCCGTTCAGGCAGGCTATGTGACTCATACAGTCCCGTTGTTTTGTAGTTAAAGCTCTTGGGGGGTCTGTGACTAAATGTTGTCCAGCTGAAAATTCAAGCCAAAACCCGATTAAATTTGTCAACTGAATTGCAAGTTAATTACTAGTACATCATTACCTGCCATACCTGCCAACACAATGGAAGGCCAATGGCTGGATTGCCAACAATTAACAGGCACCTATAGTTTCAGTGATAGACTTTGAGGGGGGTCTAGGGTGTAATGCCCCCCCCCTGGTGTCATGCACAGGTGACCAAGCAGTCTGAGCAGCTGGACTGAAGTGTGTTTGTCTTAGCGGACTTCAACCCTCTGAGGATCATCATCAATTTTCACCAGGATTAAGTTTTTTATGATCTCTGTTCTTAAAGAACCATGCAGCCATTGCAGCGCCATCTTTAAAAAGAGTTACATAGCAGTAGGTATAGGTATAGGTTTATGGACCTGGGTGTATTTTCGTGCAATAACCCTCAATACTTCGGTTGTTTGCTGCGGCTCAGGACCCAGGAGGCCCTATCGAAAACAACCCTCCGCCGGGTACTAACTTATATTTTACTGGGTCTCCTGCGTCTGTGGAGTTGGACTTCAAAGCATGTCTTGAGTGGATACATTGCACTATTTTAAAAACCAATGCGATTCAAGTGCAGCGCTACACTTGTCGTGCTACAATGAGGTATCAGTGAGTTTCAAAGAATGCCGACAAAAATTCCATGAATGCTCAATGGCCCGGTTCCACCTTAATAGTACACCTTCGCCCTAGTGCACCTTCGAATTAGTGAGCTGCTCCTTTTATAAATATGTTTGGTTCATGTTTTGTGATGGAACCCTTTAGATTTTTGAATACTGCAAATTAGCATTCCTAATGAGATGAGTGTACGATTTCGACATGACCTAATTAGCAGTGAGCACCATGATGCTTAAAGTGTATTGCGCTCCGCCGCTTATTAGACATCGAAAAAAAGGGAACTACTTGTGTTTTATTTAAACATTTGCATTAAGATTTTTTGATGGTGGATGCTGGACCTGCGTGATGTGTCAAGGTTTTCGCTGATGGTTCCCTGACAATAATCTTTTCATGTGTACCTTTGATACCTTGATCCTATTTCCCAATATAGTTCATTTCCAGAGGGTATAGTGATACTTGACCTTACCTGGTGTGCTGCTCAAAAATTGGTCCAGGAGTACGTCACCCTTTTAGAGAATCGGCACTTTTAGATTGAAACAAAGATTCGCTTGTAGTGAGCTTACGACTGGAACTCAACTTTTCTAGCTTTTTCCTTGCAATAGTTGCAGGGGTCTTTAACTTATTAATATTAATATTTTTTCCACATTGCGTTTGGTCCGATGTCTTGATCCAATTTTCACCTGTATTATTTTTTATTGTTTTGTAGACTGGCACTCTTGCAAGCGGCAGCATATGAAGAAATTCATACTATTGCTGAAGGAGTTCCTGACTATTTTGAAGGGAAATACACGGTAAGCTGTGATAAATTCTTGATTCAGATTTTCATTTTTACATGTTGTCAGTTTATAAACATGTTTCAAATAAAATATGTTTTGCTTTACTATCAAACTAGCAAGTAATTCCTTGGAATAAAGTTCTAAGTACATGGTCAACGATTTACGTAGTACTACCTAGTTAACATTTTCAGCCTTCAGAGGCCATTGTCAAACACCTGATGACGGGAGAGGATGGGACAGAAATCGTTGACTGTGTACAAGAACTTCCAATTATGATGTATACAGTCTAATGAACGTGTTTCATCACTTTACCTACATGCACTTATTGCATTCTGAATCTGCATTTTTTAACAAGGGTGATCCCACCGATGCTGGTCACATTCACACCATATCCAAACCCTTTCATGCTTTCATGTTAGGCCTGAGTACCAAGAGCAAATGCTTTGCTCATAGTCTGTCCAACATTGTCTAAACCACTGTCGTCTGTGCTATACTGGCCTCTCGTACTGTTTTAGTTCCTTTATTTTTTTCTTGTGGGTTCAAAAAGCACTGGACATGGCTTGCAAGGGATAATANCGACAAGGAAATAATATACATGTAGGTACTGGAATTGAAGTCGAAGCAGCTGTTGTTAGCTGTGCAGTCCACTTCCACTCCGTTAAAAATTAGCGGACCAGTCAGCTATTTTTCTGACCATTCATAAACCGCTCGCTGACTAGCTTGTGACCTGTTGAACAAAAATTTGTGACCTGTGTGTGCTGTGTGGGTGTAAAATCCCTGTTTCTTGATCTACTTGCAGAACACTTTCCTTGATGGCCACAGGTGGCACCACCGCATGTGTTTCCAGTGACATGGGTGACAGTACCGAGGACTCTGTAAATCTCACAAAGTCAGTTTATAAGAATGGCCGCTTTGAGAATCCGTGGACGTCATTTCATCTTCCTGCCTTCTCGGATTTAATAAAATTTGCGACGACAGTGAAGAATAACACCAATTTACCCAGTAGTAAACAGGTACAGTATATCATGCATACTTGGATCTGACTGTTACGATGTTGCCATATCACATAGCTACAAATACTGTATGTAAATTGAGACATGAAAAAATAACGAGGTCTGAACACTCACAGTTTTGTCCGTTTGTTGCATTGTGTTTGTGGTTCTCACACCACTGCCTTCAGCTTGATGCCATATGTTTTGTATAGGCTGAGCAAATTGCACATTCCAGTAGTGATGTCAGTTAAAATGGATAATTATATATTCCGAAGCATTCTTGGTCAAACCTTGTCTTACGATCACCTAAATATTTTAACTAGAAAAGTTTTGAATGTTACATTTTTTCAAGCCAGCATCTAACCCAAGTTTTGAATCAGGATAGGCTAGTTACTTGTTTCTAACTGCTGTACTAACACTTTGTCTTTCTCCAATCAAGACATAAGATGTTACATTTCTTGTTTTCTGTCTTGGCATGCCATCTATTGAGTGTCTGTAACATTACCATGCATCCAATCAAAACTCCATTTGATCTTTGTTGTCTTCCTCCCTAACCTCCAAACTGCTTGAGGTATTATGAAAGGTGGCAGGTGTGTTCCTATTAACAAGAGCATTTCTGACTTGCTTTGCATTCCTTAGAGGGTAATGTTAAGTAAATACTAGGATTGCTGGGTGTAGCGGTCCTGTTTAAAATAATGACCACCTCTTGTATCTGCGCTGTATGCGATGCACACTGTTGGTGCATATCAACACTCCACATTGCTCTTGTTTTGCGTTCCGGGGGCTACTCACATTTTCAGTGGTCAAACTATCATTAACTAAATATCATTGACCATGTTGTTCTCATCCACAATGGGCCACAAACATTTCGTTACAGTGTGTCTTTATTTCACTGACTAGTTATAAGCTCTTCAAACGTTTGTATTATGCCACTGCATATAAGTGCATTAATTTGCAATTCCGATGGGGTCTGCAGAAGCCATTTCAAGGATCAAAGGTCATTGCTTGGAAAAGCGATTTTTGAGCTAATCTTTTCTGTTTGGCATTATCATGTAGATTGTTCATTCTCAAATTTTTTAGGTCATGGGATGCATTTTTAGCATGCTAATGCAGGTTTTTGTTTAATTTATGACTTTCACTCACTTGTCGTTCATTAAAAATGCACCAGGAAATCAGTAACAACTCTAACTTCCGCACCACTAAATACAAAAACCTGATTACCAGCAGGTGCATGTCTTTTTCAATAGTTAATTTTTTTTCGTGAGTAATTCTGATCATTGTCTCTTGAAGGAACTTGATGAGAAGTTGCCAGTGGTGAAACTAGATGTTGAAGAAGTGAAGAAGATTCCCGAGTCTGGAATAAGGGTAACATGGATAGGGCATGCCACCGTTCTCGTCCAGTTTGATGGCGTGTCTGTCCTCACTGATCCAATTTTCAGCCAACGCTGCTCTATGTCGCAGATGTTTGGCCCCAAGCGGTTCCGTGACCCACCTTGCTCAGTTGAAGAACTGCCTGAGATTAATGCGGTTGTCATTAGTCATAGTCATTATGACCACTTAGACTACAACACAGTTGTGGCTTTAAACAAGCGTTTTGGTGGAGACCTCCGATGGTTTGTGCCCTTCGGCTTAAAAGATTGGTTGACGAAAAGTGGATGTAAGAATGTGGTGGAGCTGGACTGGTGGCAGAAGGAGGAACTACACGACCGCACTGGTATAGAGTTTGTGTGTGTCCCATGCCAACACTGGTCGAACCGTGGTGTACATGACATCTGCAAGGTACGTGCAATGAGACACACGTTATAAATTATTAAAAAATAATTGTAGGCTGTTTGGTACACCTTGTACCAGATGTTACCACATGTTCGCCTCATGGGGGCCCATTGCACTGATCACCTGGAACCATTTGCTCGCTTTAATAGCATATAGTTTAAACCGGGCTTAGGAGCTAGAGACCTCACTCAAGGGTCTAGCAGTGTGCCCTAGTGGGACGCGAGTCCATGACCTTGGGTAAAGGAAGCAGCCACCTAGGCCTCACTACCCTTTCAACTTATAAATTACTAATAGCAATAGAATCTGGTTAGGGTAATCTTTGTCATCATATGAGGAATTCAATATTCTCCCAACTTATATTCAGTTAATCTTCTTGGTCTTTGTTTCATTATAAGTGACAAAACCCGGTTCATCACTTTGCTTAAATAGTATCAGTTGGAATTGTGCTGTGTAGATTGACTATCGTGGTTAGATAGTGAATTGTCCTGTGCTTACAGTTTGTAGTTTGACTGTCGTGATTAAATAGTGAATTCTATTTGCAGACACTTTGGAGTGGCTGGGTGATTAAGGGTCCAAGTCGTACGTTCTACTTTGCTGGAGATACAGGATACTGTGATGTGTTTAAGGAGATTGGTCAGATGTATGGCCCCATTGACTTAGCTGCCATTCCTATTGGAGCTTACGAACCCAGGTATATGTATCTTTGGATGTATTCCATATCTCATTAAAACCGTGAATATTTAAATTTGTAGCAAGCGCCACCGAGTGACTTGTTGGAGAACTGTGTGTACAAATACAATCAAGAGTTTGTAAATAAATTGCGGATTTAAAGAAAATACTACAGCTGATAAAACAAGTGTGAACTTATAAAGACCTTTCCAAATATTACGCAATCGTTATTTGATAGTGAAATGAACAAATAATAAAAATTGTGCCTTGTTTCATTAGGGTAACGATGAAATATTACCATATTCATTTGCATAAAAATAGTCTCTCAAAATGAGACTTTTGTGAGATTATAATGGTAAATGGTTCTCGGATGGTTCTCAGCATACTGGAGGACCTAGGGTTGTTTGTAAATCAGTACTTCATTTGCATTTTTTACAATTTAATGGGACTGAGCATCTTTAAGTTAAACATGAAATTAAGCCAGTTTCTTGTAACGGGTGGTAATCCCAAATTCCGTTGAGTGTGGGTCTTGTGTGTTGATATATTTTACTAGCTGGTTTCTCTATCTGGATAGCAGAAACATTTTCTTGAATATTTGCACCAATAGGCGGTGTACTTTGTATTGTAACACATGATTTTGAAGCAACGCATTCCTGGCTGTCATGTTCAGCTTGATAACCATTTTTTTTCCTCTTCCATTGTTCACAGGTGGTTCATGGAGTGTCAGCATGTGGACCCAGAACAAGCTGTGGACATACACAGGGATGTTCAGGCAAAGAAGTCCATAGGTGTCCACTGGGGCACATTTGCATTAGCTCGTGAGGTGAGTTGATTGACACGTGTTCTAATTGTTCTCAGCCAGTGTTTGTTTTTTGGTTTAGTTTGCATCTGTTGCTATCATGAATCTACTTACTATCCTGCTAGAAAGATTGAGTTTTTCATGTTGTCACTTCCTACATCATGGCTTTGTACTTGTTATCGTGTCACTCTAAGAGTCTGCATCTTCAGCATGTTAATTTAATTCATTAGGATTTAAGGTTTGCAATGCAAAAATCCTACTTTATCAAAGGAAACATGTCTGTCTTTAAATGGACTTTACTCAGCTGTTTTTCTCTAAGCTGCTTAGTAATGAATTTCAGACAGAAGTTTCAAAACTTAAAGAATGCTGTCAAACAGACACCAATTTCTGAGTGGTCTTGGTAATACATTTTTGAAACTTGCCCTGGTCACCTGTCTTAAATATTCTATTTTTGAAGTTCTACCTGGAGCCACCACGGAAGCTGCGTGAGAGTTTGAAAGCCAAGGATTTGCCGGAAGATTCCTTCTTTGTTACTCACCATGGAGAGTCCAAGCTATTATTATGACTGTTATGCATTAGTAGAACAGATCTGTGGAATATCACCACGACTGATTTTACGCACAAAGGTTTAGTATACCGTTTATGTATTTATTTTGGTCGACGTGCCTGTTTTTATGTACGTATAAGCCTATATGTCAATTATTTGAGTAATTGTATTGAAGACATTCGTGGAACACAAGGAATTGTTGTTTTCAAAATTTTTTGTAGTGAAGCTTGCTGGCAAGTTGAAGGAGGTGGTGTTTTCAAAGTCTTATTGATAGCTTACAGGAGAGAACCTGTTGAAGAACTATAAGTATATGCTGGTTACGCAAGTTTGAATATTGACAAAACCAGCTAACAAATCAGCCATATACTGAAAATAAACATTATCAGATCAACTACCATCTCGTGGTACCAATTTACGCAAATTTACAAATTTAAATCAACTCACAGCCTTTTCTCCCACAGCTATGTACAATGCACAATAATTTTAAATGCTATGATTGCGTCAAGGTGGTGCTGTAATGTGAACTTATACATTAATGCAGGGCTACAGTGTAGAGTTACATGTTTAGAAACTGTGTATGCATACCTTTAAGTGCACTTAAACATGATTAATTTAGTGACAAATGGAAAGAAATTTAAAAATCAGCTCAACTACATAATTTTTTTTTTAAAGGGATATATATTTATTGAAGAATACACAGAACATACAAAGAAATAATAACAAACCCAGAAACCGCGAAGCATTATATCTGGGTTGTAAACAATTCATAAATAAAACTAATATATATAGAGGTATATACAATTAAGTAGTATCTAACATAAGTATTCCAATATTTAGATATGCGTAAATTTTCATGTTCAGTGTTTCGCATTGATCACTAAAGCATTATCAACTGAAGCCAACAAACCAGCCAATGTTCAGTCAACAGTGTCGAGCACTAAACTTACAGAACAAACAAGGAGTATATTCAAACACAGCAAACTGTCAAAGATTCAAAGATTCAATGCAACAGAGCTCTGGTGCTGATTGAGTGGATGAGCAGCTTTGTTAGCCTGAATGGCCAAGGACTCTTTAATATAGAGTTCATCTCTGTAACGTGAAAATCTGCGTAGTTGGTCAAATTTTTAAAATTCTTTCTATGATTTGGTCAAAATCTGATTAATCAGTGCTTATAAGTAACAAGTGGTTCGCTAAGCAGCAGGTTACATAACACTCATGATATTCACTTCATTGCATCAATTATTGTCACAGTTGTACCTTACCAGACAATACAATCCGCATATATACAGTATATTGAAATATACAAGATAAATTTAGTTGCAGTTCGAAGTGCTTCTACATGGGCCCAATACAAATCACAAGATAAGCCAACCAATATCACCATCCCAAATCAAAATTTTGTGTTCCAAAAATCTCCACTTATTGGGTGATGGCAGAAGACAATTCTTCTCTGAACAAGTTAGACAAAATCTCTACATAACAATACAAATATTGGAAGTGAATGTACAGCTCTTTGTGCAGTTAGAATGCCAGGCTATACATGTACTCTGAGTGCACCCCACCTTGTGTCAAATCTGGCAAAACATTTTTGTGATTTTTACATGAAGAAAGGGAGATTGCATACATTTGCAAATAAAATGCAAGACGAAATGTACATCTATCTCTGAGCCAGGGAACAATGCACATACCATGACATAACTTGAACGTGCTTTTTAAAAAGTACTATGGGCGTGTGCGCCTAAAGACACACATTGGATGCATTTCTATAAAGTGGTTGTATCCCATTGAATTGAAGAAAACCGTAGCTTTGAGTACACATACTTAATTCAGTTGTGATGACTGATGAAATGGTGGCTCATAGGAGTTTGCGTTTTGTCTGAAAAACAAAACAAAACAACACATTAGAAGTAAGACATTTATGAACTAAGGTATCATTAAAGTGGCAGAAGCTGTGTGGCTTTTGGTTTCGCTGTCATTCAAAATAACCTAGGTCAGAAATGATGATCTAGTCGGTCAGTGTGATGTCAGTAGTTGCTTCACTGCAGTGGCTGTAACATGAATGTCTCTGGGCCATGTTCACACTGAGGGGAACACCACCATAGAACAGTCATTCTAATTTAAAGTTCCGTTATGGTGAAATCACTTGTGCCATATGTTTCTCAAACCAGTCAACAAGTAGTTCAGATATTAGTCTGTTTATAATTATTTTACGTTTGCCTGTGTATTTTCGGAGTTCCTTTGGTGAATTTTAATGAAATAAATTTATTGGTGACACATGCCTTCATATTTTTGGGATTCGACCCATTTTGCGCCAGTTAGCAGGGGTATTCTTAGACGCAAGCCAATTAATGCGACTGAGTAAGCGGGTGGCCGGTGCGAGCAGAACTCGTTGGTCACCCGACCCAGGTGGCTAGCGACTCTTTCAAGAGTTCTTGGGCACTATTGCTCGTATGTGTGTAGTTCGTATAAATAAATTCAGTCTCCTCATTGTGATGTGTTTGGATATTAGACTACTTGCAAACAGACATTAAACATGTTTTGAAGCATCATTTGAAATCAATTTGCGTTTAATTGTAGTTGTAGCCGCTATAGGCGTCATTTTGGTATTATGAGATAATATGGGTTGCAATAAAATGGCTGCGACCTTTTAGATTGAATTTTCCCGAATTTCCGTGACAAGCTTGTACCAGAAGCACCCTAAGAGTTCTGGCACAACTCAACTAGTAACTGTCCCGACGGGCGGGGAAGTATAAAGACAACCTTAATCCGAAATCCATTGATAAGCTTGTAGAGGCCTACCAGGAGCACCAAGGGTTCTGGCGGCTGCTCAAGTGGTAACTGTCTGGACGGGGCAGCATAAAGACAACCGTAATCCGATCTCCAATGACAAGCATGTACCACGACCACCAATGCATGGTTCTGGCCCTGTTCTACTGGTAACTGCTCCGACGGGGCAGTACGATAAAGACAACCTAGGACAAGTATGAACGCTGTTGCCATTAAGCCAGCCTCTTGCAAGTCGAACCGTTATCTACAGTATGAAGTCAACGACGCTGTTGCCATCTAGCCAGCGTTTCATCAGAGAAGCCCACCATCGACTTCCAGCCACTAAGTTCCACGCCGATCGTTCCACGTCCAAACCAAGTGCAGCGAGGACAGAAGGCGATAACTTGCGAAGCTGCCCGAGGGCTTCGCCCTCATCTCTACTTTTCTACTTGATTTGACGACTTCTTGTGTGTTTTATCTGGCACATCTTAGATCTTAGTACGACACTTCCGTCACTGAGTTGTCAACTGGCAGTCGTGTTCAAATTGCTAAAAATGGCGCTTTTTCGAAGACCATTATGCTTTGAATAATTCGCTTACAAGGAGAACACACATCTGTATGTAAAGATATGCGGGATTTTTCACCGCTGGTTTGTTGACCTGTGCTCTAGCGGCTTATCCAGTATCAATAAGTGCGCGGCGCTAGCTGAACACGGTTGTCACAGTGGTGACCGCATATTTATCCGGTGCGATCGGGACCCAATATTAAGCGTTCATAAACTGTAGGAGACCTAAACCCCTTTACCTGTATATACTAACTTGCAAATTTTCAAAATGCACCGCATAGCCATAAAGGAATAGTTTTCGTCAAAAGTAAGCGTTACCGCGGCAACGCAGTATGCCTATAATAGTATGCTTTTCGATTTTTATGCACCCACATATTAATATGTGGACGCATTATGCCGTCATCTGTGTCCGGCCGGCCGGCCGTCCGTCCAGCGTCCGACGTCCGCTGCTCCTATCTACAAAACCGATTGACATAGTGTTCATGAAATGTTGCACGTGTTCCATTCATGGATGGGACAGCATGAGCGCCAACTTTCGGACGGATCCGACTACCGGTGTGCCCCCTAGTGGCAATTTTAATTTTTACCTTTACCTCTGTATCTTCAAAGGTCCTCAACGCATTTTCATAAAATTAGTTAGTATATAGGCATCTATTAGTGAGACGCTGGTATCCTCCCGTTTTCGGATGGATTCGACGTAGTGGCCAGTTTTACTGTTTACGAGTTTTTGACGACCAACCCTCTATCAACCACACCGCTCTAATGATGATTGTGAAAATTGGCATGTATGTTCTTACTATGAAGAGGACGGTTGACGATGATTCTCCGACGACTTCGACTACTGTGGCGCCTTTTAGGGGCAGTTTTGTTTTTTTGCGCCTATATAGCTACATCTCCTGTTTGCAGCATCTTCACTAAATTTAGTAAGTGCATCTATATGATGTTGACAATGGACGACGACGACTTTCGGACAGGTCTGAAAACTGGTGTGCCACCTAGTGGCAGTTTTATTTTTTTACGTTTACGTCTGTATCTTCAAAGGTCCTCATCGTAATTTCATAAAATTTGACGTACAGGTTTCTGTTAGTGAGGTGACACTATCTTTCCGTTTTCAGATGGATTCGACCTAGCTTGCGCCACCTAGTGGCCATTTTTACTGTTTTCGAGTCTGTTTTTTGGCGTTCACCCCTCTACCAAACAAACCGCCTTCATATTTATGAAAATTGGCATGTAGGTTTTTACTATGAAGTGGACGGCTGACGATGATTTTCCGATGACTTCGACTATTGTGGCTCTTCCTAGTGGTAGTTTCTTTTTTGCGCCCATAGCTGTATCTCATAAACCGTTTGCAGGATCTTTACTAAATTTAAGAGGTGT
The DNA here is from genome assembly GCA_002633005.1 of Phoronis australis. NCBI lineage: Eukaryota > Metazoa > Phoronida > Phoronidae > Phoronis > Phoronis australis. The sequence continues at coordinate 10,187 of NMRA01000755.1, read as the reverse complement.
GTTTATATGATGTTGACAACGGGCGATGATGATTTTGGGATTGATCTAGTGACTACTGGCATGCCACCTGGTGGCAGTTTTAGTTTTACGTTTACCTGTGTAGCTTCAAAGGTCCTCAACAGATTTTCATAAATTTTGAATACGGGCATCTATTGGTGAGATGACGCTATCCTCCCGTTTTCGGATGGAATCAAGGTACTTCGCGCCAACTGGTGTCTATTTTTTGGCGTCCACCTCTTTATCAACCAAATCATTCCAAGGATGGTTTTGAAAATTGACGTATATGTTCTCAGTGTGAAGAGGACGGTTGATGATGTGTCTCCTAAACCCACTGCAGGATCTTTATTAAATTTTGTAAGTTTATTTAGATGAAGCTAACAACAGACGTCGACGACTTTCAGGCGGATCCAATAAACACTGTGCCTCCTGGTAGTGGCAATTTCATTTTATTCTGTTTCCTTTATTTCTTTGAAGTTCAGTGACGGATTTCTATGAAATTTGGTGTATAGCTTTCTATTAAAGAAGCAATGACATGCTCCCGTTTTCGGATGGATCATGTATGTTTTTGTGCCATCTAGTGCCATTTTATGACACAAATGAGTAACCCTAAAAGCACACCATTTGCGATGCATTCGTGGGCGCATTTCAACGCTCCGCATTGCTCTTGTTAAAAATCAGTGAACCAATAAGCTAAATCACCAACAGTTACGGATTGAAGAGGAACGGCAGTGCATACATGTATGTACACAACGCTAATCCATGGTTCATTCTTTTAGTATACAACTAAACTGCATTACGACAAACAAAAACAAAATATGCGACACCAAATTAGATATTAATTGCTCTTGTCATTCCACGAGAAATTCAAAAGAAATCAAAAAATCACTCTAGGGGACATCTTTCAGATTCAGCTTAAACTTTGTGTATGTGATCGTGATTTGCGCTAATTTTTCACTTAAAAAATGGGTTATTTTTTACGAAATTGGTAGTCTGTAACACAGGACCGAAAACTTAATTTATTGAATTAGCAATTTCTGAGTTTCCCCGAGACAAAAACTAAGGAAACTGAAATAAAATGACATAAAATTATGTCTGTAATAACGGAAGCCGCTATAGTTATCCCGGTATAGAGTTGCATAGCGAATTCAGTTGAACAAATGCGTGTAGTAGACAGCATTACGCAAATGGCTACAAAACACTACTTTTTTAAAATATCAGATATCCATAGTTTTTAAGGTTAGGTCAACTCTAGAAAAACTCAAATTTGACTTGCTTCGGAAACATCTTATTTCGGAAATGGCCGAAACTGTCAGAATACGCTTCGGGCAGTGTTCTGTGAAACTTTGTTTAGAATTGTTTTCGAAGTGTTCTACTTTTGTATGAGAAGCTATCAAAACTTAGGATTTTTCGTATTTTATGAAAAAACAGACGTTGTATAAAACAAAAACGAAACGATATTTTAAAAAATGCAAAGTTGCCGCGGTTTTCAAAAGCTAGAAAACAATTTTGCTGAAAAAATGGGTTACACCCACCCCTGATACCACGTTCCGGGTACTGTCAAATACAAAGTTCTCATCAAGGTGGACGTGATTCTTCGTTAGATGGCAGCGGTTTTCATCACTATAAGCGATTTTACTTTTGTAACAACCACGTCAATTCTGTCGTCTGCCCATCTAAATCATTGGATGCAAGTATGGTTCTGAGGTACTGCTGGTTGTAACCGTTTCAGACGGACGACTGATATTTACATTTACGCTGTTGTTTTAGCTGCCGAATTCCATCCCGATTAGATATTGTCCACTTTCTGGTTGACGTTGGTGACAACGGCACCCGGCGCTATAACATGTAAGCTCAGAACTGTTGGAAACAGCCTTAACATCTTGGGAATCGACTTTTGCCTTCTTAAGAAAGAATCGGTGTTCTTTTGCGTTCACGTACTCAACGCTAAGGGCGACCCGTCTGAAGCTACATGTATCTGCTGTTTAGGCCTACCGGCGTGCATTCACTAACGCTAGGACCTAGCTAAAATCTAGCTTAGTCACGTGTTCTCATGCACTTGAAATACACGGAAATATCTCACGTAATCTCGCGAAGTGTTGCTTTTTAGCAAGGTCCTAGCGTTACTGAACGCCAGGTCGGTCTACTGTGTACTTACTATTTCCAATGCGCATGATCAGGGTACATATACATGTATGACATGCGGGCCCACAGACTCGAAATGAGCCCCTCCCGTCGCACGCGCCTTGTTTATAATTTGAGCTGACCACAGTGTATTGTGGGCTGGTGGTTGAATAATTTAACCTATATGTGCCGCAGTCGTGTTCATTAACAACGTACAGTGTACATGTACACCTGTACGCTATAAGCGGTAAGCTTTAAGCTTTATCACTAATCTAAATTTGAACACATACATGAACTTTGTGTATGTAGTTTGCCAGTCGTAGCCACCGGGCGTTCACGTTCTCAACATTAAGGGCGACCCATCTGCTGTTTATCGGATTCCTTTGCTCACAAAAATGAGCCCCGCCTTTGTAAGTTGAGCCGGCAGTACTCAAAATCATAGGTTTGTCCGGTTTGCTACTAGATGACAACGTTACTCGAGTATACATTTAATGACAGCTGAGTGACAGTACAGGTGATATGACTTAAATTCGGCTTGCTAATTAGGTGGACCCAAAATCCTGGTGGGGGGTACATTCACACCCGTCGCAACGCCCCTCCCCCTTGAGACGGTTGTAGTGGGGCCGTTACCAGGCCACAACATCGGTTAGCAGCCGACGAGGGGGCACAGGTTAGACACTTGTCGGTTTCCAAAATGTTAAAACAGTCACTGATACGGCAGCACAGGATAGAATAATTACAAAATATACATCTGCCATCATTTGCTGGATAGAAAATTTTTTAGACAAATTTCATGAAATTTCACCAAAAAAATCTAGTTATAGGAACTCCCGCGAGTAGGCGGTGAGTCAGAATTCGTAGGGTGGACCAGCACCAGCCGAATTATCTAGACGTCGTCCGATTTCATCACCAAAGAAACAAATTTGTTAAAGTTAATGAAGCCCCTGTATGAGATTACGAAATAGTGAACAGCTACATACCAAAATCTTTGTACATACTGACAGTAGTCAAGGACTGTAAAATATGCGATCTGGTTTATCCTGTCTGTCGGCTGTTGCAATTGGAAACAAACATAAAGCCCGATTTCTTGTTTTTTTTAATTAGTGAGGCAGTAAACTGATGAAGAATATTATTTGAAATCAACAGCACCCCGCAAACTGGCCCCCAAATGACCCCAAAATGGCTAAAAATCAAATATTATACAACGTTGGGGTAAAATTTACCGAATTTTAGCACTCCTGAGAAGATTATTGGAAAACCCTATGCTTTGAAAATGCAAAAACTGTCTTCTGATAGAGAAGTTCAATGTCCAAAACACATCATAAAGATTTTTTCTTTCCAGTTCTTTTAAGCCGTTTTGAATCTACTTCACCAACGGAACCTTTTTTAACCAAAAATAGGCTATTTTGGCCCAAAATATCTATGACGCTCTAACTTAAGGAACAATGGTCCAGAAATTTTGAATTAAACTTAGTTTTTGAACATATCTCAGCAGGATGCCTGAACACATATTTTTTAAGATCTGAGTCTGTGACTTTAGAGTTGACCTTTTTGTGCTCTCGTGGAATCGATGGCAGTTAAGACTGTGCTCGGCGCTCACTGTCAAGTCGCCTTTTTTATTCGAGGTGCAACACGCTACCGCCGGGAAAACTGTGGTATTCCCGAGAATGTGCAAAATGACGGTAATCAGCTGGCGATGAATCACGTGTTGTAAAGACTATAGATGAGGTGGGTCGTTGCGCGAGAGCTGACTTCTAAGTTTCATTGACGATCAAAATCTGTCTCTGTGAGCACTCTAAGCTTAAAAATAAAATCATAACATAGCAACCGGACAAGAAACAAAACAAAGTAGACTGTGGTAAGTGGGCGGCTCACCACAGAGGGCTGGGAGGGGGGCTATAGTCCCTCACTTTTTTCAACGCTGCGCCGCCTATGGTCTATAGGTGCCGTACCACAGGGGGGGAGCTGGGTTGGCTTTAGCCCCCCACTTTTTTCAGTGCTGCGCCGCCCATGTATTAGAAGTAAAATGGCAAAAAGCGCTATGAAACATATTTAAAAATCGCTTGGGAGGTGGCCCCGCTGGACTTCAGAAACTGAGCGGAATGGGATGAGTTGACCACTTTAAGAACCCTAACAGCAAAGATGTCGATCCGGAGTTCAAATTTTGGCCGGGAAAGGCGAGAAGTTTCCGTCTGGTTGATCTACCTGACGTGGACGTGGAGGACGCCGTTGTGGTTCCAAAAAAGGGTAAGTTCCTCATACTAGAGAAAGCCTGCGGTATTTGTTATTTGGCTGGTTGGTACATGTATACTGCTCAATTTGTTCAACTTGTTTTAGGTTCGTGCACAGCAACTGTCTGAACATTTCGAAAGGGAATATGTAAAAATGAAGTTTCTTATACGAGTTTATTCATTTTGGGCAAAACTGAATATATTTAGCTTGCTAAGTCTGAACAAGTTCCTTGTGTTTGCCAGGCAGAGGAAAATGCGCTTTGCAGATTTTCCGGCTGATCTTTCTGTCATTAGGTGAAATGTTCCGACATGCACGGTTGTCCTGTGCTGGTCACAAACGTCGTGTCTTTTGACAGCTTTCAAATATGCAAAAAAGTAAAAAAGTAACAAACTTCGGTTACAGGCCTTACTATGTTTATCACCTCCTCAATAATTCAAGCTGGGTTCGACTGATAGTAGCGATTCGGACAGGGAATTTAATTTTAGACACACATTTTTCTCCCCGCTCCCCTGCACTTTTGGTGACCAAATCGGTCATTCGTGACATGCGCGCACCCTTGGGAGGGGGGCTCGGGGGGCTCGAACGAGCCCCCCCCCCCATTGACGAAGTGGGCAAAAACGTCTGCCCCTGAGAGACAAAAAGTCCGATAAAATGGGACCAAAGTCCACTAAATAAGCGCAAAGTCGCAATTCACACAGGTGGTCCCGTTTTTTTTTTTTTTTAGTCCGCTCGCTCTTTTGTTAGCAAATGGTCCACAACGTCAGGAATTCCCATATCGAAAGCTGGGTGCGCGCATGTATGACCAAATCGGTCATTCAATTCACCAAAAATTACTGGCCTCAGACAAATCAATTACTGGATGCCTTTTTGACAGTAATGATAAAGACATGTTTGGGACGGCGGGGCCCTTCGGCTAAAGTCCCGGCGCTTCCCGCAAGGCATGGCATTGTCTATAACAAAAATCAGTTTTCTTTGACTAAATACGGGTTCAAACCGTACAGGCCCATGCAGGTACGTTCGTTTTACATTGATTCACTCTCGATATGGGCCAAATCAGTTAAAATCAACAACACCTAAAATCAACGGGTCACTTTTAAAATTAAAGGCATTAATTCTTTCTGTGTTATTCTTCGAGGAGAGAAATGAAAGCGCCAAACGACCCGCGGTAGGCCTATATTTCAAAATAACATTTGTAGTTTGAAGAAATCTAGAGCGCGTGCCGTGCTCCAGCTCCACTCTAATCGAATGATTCGGGCCATGCCCGTGGCTTTATCTCTGGGGGGCTAAATTTATGACGCGCTTTTCGTGACTTAGAGAAGGCGTGGTAGCTTAGGCGAATTTAAAGGGGCCGGGGGCTGCCCCTCCCCCCTAGTTAGCTGCCGCCAAAACGTGAAACAGCAAGAGCGTGAGGAAATATCGAGTTTAGCAATTAATCCAGGTAATTAATATGAGGGGGGGGGGTTGTCAAACACTATTGCAAGCGTGCAAGCGAGACCACCGATGCAACCGTTTTCCTTTTTTTTTTACTCCGCCTAGAAATTCGGCACCCCTAGAATTTTAGCTGGGTGCGCGCATGCGATCGTACTTTGCAGTTGCCCGAGACAAAATGTTGGGCCCCCGTCATGTTATCCTAAATCCGCCACTGGATGGGGTGGACAATTTTTGGCCATACGACCACTGCTTCCGTCAGCAGCGTGGTCATCGCCAAGCGGACAAATTTCATATATATACATGTACGACGACGGACCACGTTCTTCATCAGCGTGGTCCAGGCGGATAAATTTTATTCTTACGACCACATGTTTTGATTTGAGTTAAAAAAGCCTTTGTAGCATAAATGTGTTTGGTGGAAACGTGAGGCACAGGGGACTATAGGGACCCATGTTTATGACTTTTATCTAACGTAAGATTAGCTATATAGGGGCATCACGAAATTATCAAAAAAATACCGAAAATACGATCAAAATCCATTTATTAATAGAAAACGCACACTTTTGTTGGACTATCATCATAGAATTATAATCATACGAGGCATTTCCCTTCTTATAACTCGAAAATCGGAATAATTCCTAAATCGATAATAGGAATCCACACTAATTAAACGAGCCTGCGCAGTATACACGTATGGATTTACCCCGGTTTTGCTTACGTCATCCCTGCATCGCGCAAGTCAACAAAACCAGCAGCGAAGCGAACACCTGTTTTACCCTGAAACGAGGCTGAAAATCAGGAGTTCTTGACTCAGTTGAGTGTAAACATTCTGACCAGACTGTGAAGTGATTGCCTTTGATATTGGTGAAATTTTGCCAGCAAGATGGCAAAAGAACGTACGAAAGCACGGATGTCTACTTCACCAGTTGTGAACTGTATGAAAGTCCTGCTTTTTGGCTTCAATTTTATATTTTGGGTGAGTTATTTAACTGAAATTTATTTACACCAGGCATTCGACTACCATTTCCTGCCACAACGGCAATGGTCTTGGCCACTCAGAGCTCAGTCAAGTCGCGGATGCTGGCCTCGTTTCCTGCTATTAAACAGAACCTCTGGTTGGTTTGTCGTATAAGTGTAATAAAATTGCAATTTGTACTAACACCAATGAAACACACGCTTTATTAGAACCTTGAATATGAAGAGGTTATTGTTTATGTCTGATCCGACTCCATTAACTTGACGTACACCCATGATATTAGTATTTTCTGAACCCTCTCGTCATGGACATTTCAAAAATGCATAGCACGTACCTATTGCTGTCTTCCGTGTCTTCCTCGTCATGCAGTTTGCGTTTTTTTAGTTTTTTTCACGTTTCTCATTTTGGCATTCCATTTTTGTCACCCTGATAAAATGAAATTCATAAAAATAAACAAAATCATTCTTAAATCCACCTTACGTCCTAAAATTTCATTTATAATTTATACTAACCTTTGTGAAGTTGACCTTAAATTATTACTTCTAAGTCTAGTTGGAAGTAATGCCCAAGCTTTAGCAAGAAGTGAATTATTTCTTGAGACCAGGCTGTATCGACTTGTTGTCCGTGTCATGTTATGTGCTGGGCACGGCCCTAAAAGTGTAGTTGAAATGTCAGTACTTTTGATGCAGGTATCCATACAAGTCCTTGTTCACTCGGTGTTCTTTAACATTTAACCTTTTTTCACATAAGTGATGTATTTGAAGATGATAAAAATTCTGTCAAAGAAGCAAATTAAAGACTACTTTCCGAGGACTATAAAACTGCATTGTCTTAACTTGTTGCTTACAACTCAAAAAAGAGGTTTTGTCTGGGCGTGGAAGGGATGATGAATCGACATTAATGTCATTGCTTGGGGACATGGGGACAGTATATTGATCACCATTGGCAATTGATCAAACCTGATCTCGAGCTGTGTCCAACAAACTGTCAGTTCTTTCACGTAGAGCAGAAATCACATCAAATTTGTTCCACAGAACAAGCTGATATCATCGAATGCGTGAAAGTGATCTAAAAAATTCTGAGTGAGAGCACATAATTCTTTCAGCTTGATTAAGTTCGGTAGCAGCGTACCAATATCAAGCTTGCAAACAAAATGTTGAGTCATGTTTTAACGAAACTTGGCGTAAAAGAAGTGTCTCCTAAGTATGAACTCACTGATAAGAGCATATTTACACGAACCTGCATAAGCGGACATTTTTTTGTATTTGCTTTTGTCCGTGGTTAATGTTTCATTTCTGTCCTAGAATGGTCTCCCTTATGAAAAGAACTTCAGGAAATTGTCATCCTGAAACTAAGTGAGAATTTCTTTGGATTCCAGTGAGATTCCAATGAGAATCTAATTAATTAAGATCCCATTCAAATTAGTAAGAAAAAAATCATTCTTGTGCGAATATAGTGATATTCCAGTGCGATTGTAATGAAAATCTAACTAATTTGCATAGCATTCCCACTCAGTAAGAATTCGTGTCACTGAAAATCTCACTGAGTGAGAATCTCACTGGGTGACAATTTTTGAACATAGAATGTGTTATGTGTGCCTTTTATAGCCGTTGACTGAATTAGATGAGAGTTGGTAACCAAAATGCTGCTTATTTTTGTGAGTTTATCTTGAAATTTGACTAAAGTTACAATTTAATTGCAATGATTAACATGGTGAAATACAGCAAACTTAAACTAACAATTTCATTGCTTTCTGTGAATTAGCAAAATACTAAAAACTCAGCTGCCAATACAAAGTGAATACTAATCAGTCCAATACTGTTGCTTTGTATGCTCTAGTAGATGTATGGAATGTGGTATTCTTAAGCTTATTATCACAGTCACTACTTCAGTCCAGGATCCCTCTGGTTGACTTGCAGACAAATTGTTCAGTGATTTCACAATATTTGTGAGAAAAACATCATCAATCTTCCAGCGATTTCTCTACTTCATCACAAGTGTTCATTCCTGGCACCATTTTATTTTGAATCAGAAATCTGGTCCAACTGAAATTTCCACAGGAATAGCCAATGAGCCTGTTTGAATATCCTAACAGCTCAGTCTAATTTTTGCAAAACATAATTCTCACTCAATTCTCACTCAATTCTCACTCAGAAATTTTGTAAGTCAAAAATTTTCACTTAATTCCCACTTTTTCTTGCTATCCACTGACTCCTTCAAATTCTCAGTGGATTCTCATTTGCATTTCTCACTCAAATGGTTCTTTAAGTGAAAATCTCACTGGATAATGTCATTAGAATCCAGTGAGTTTCTCACTTTCTTTTTCTACATGTACTGAGATATATATACAATGAAGTGCTTTATCCTCTGGGTATCATATGGAATGTAATACTAGGTTACTATACAAAAGATTGCTATGTTCACCTTAATAATGGTTTCCCATCTGGTTGTTGGATTCATTGTAGAATCATATGATTGATAAAATACCCATTAGACGGAATCTCAGAGCTTTTTGGGCATGAGAAGGTAACCAATTTCCTTTGGTACCACAGTGGTCTATGGGTATCCTCATGCTTGGAAATGGCCATCTGGCAGGTTCGCTCTGGTGCGTGCGGTCAGGGGAGCCACGAGAATGGCATTAAAAAATTGAGCTAGATCAACGTTTCGGGTTAACATTTCAAACTGCCTTTGATACCTACTAAAATCCACTGTGTCAAAATTGGTCACTGCCAGTGGGGAGTATCAGCCAGATGGTTATAAAAAAAGGTAAAAAATTGAGCTAGATCAATCCAAGAGGTAACCGCATGAAACCAGTTGCAAAATATTCACCGCGAGACCAGGTATCATGAATGAACACTGCCAGACGAATCCAGTGGTGGGTTAGCCCAGCCAGACACGCCCAAATACCTGAGTTGAGTTAGATCAACCTACCATGTAACTGTTTGAAACCAATTGCTCTATGTTCAGCATCACTGTACATGGCACAACAGTTAGATGACAGACAATTTCAGTGGTGGGGTGTCCCTGCCAGACAATTATCAAAAAGGGTTAAAAATTGAGCTAGATCAACCCAAGAGGTAACCACTTAAAACCAGTTGCAAAATATTCACCGTAAGCCCAGGTGCCACGAATAAACACTGCCAGACTAGAAACTGAAGAGCACGGAAATTTTCTTGAAACATTCAAGGCACTGTGATCAATTTTATCCACTTTAATTGCGCAGGTATTCACAATCAATATAAATGCTATACTTCTGCGTCATCAAGTTTAAAGGAAATTCCGCCAATATATAAGAAAGAGACTGAAATTCTTCACGTTATAACGGTTATTTGAAGTAGCCATCAAATTTCCACTTCTCGCAAGATTTGGGCCAATCACATGAAGGTGCTGAAGATGGTGCTCGACTCCAGTACGGTACACTTTTATA
>NMRA01000754.1:152984-166647 GCA_002633005.1 Phoronis australis | reverse complement strand
TGATAGCATGGAATTCCACAATTTTATAATTTGTGAAAAAGGAACCACCACTAGATGCAGCACAAAAATTGTAAACCCAGCCAAACGCTAGAAGAATATTTTTGCTCAATGATGAACATTGAAAAAAAAAAATGCTGCGTTGCCCTTATGCCTCAGGATGGTGAATGAATTTCAGTTTTAGCCAGAGCTAGGACTGTAGAATACTATAGTAAAGAAGGCTAAGGTTTTAGTAATCATGTTTGATCAACATGTTCACTTGGGCTGAAAGTAAATTCAGCCAGCTATTCAATTTGTTGTCCCCTGTTCATTCACCATCCCTACCTTCCTTTTCCACTTGTTTAGCAAATCTTTACATCTCTGTTTATGTAATACATTTTTCATTTCAACTTTCTAACCCTTTGTACATTTCCATATCTCTGTTTATTTATTACCCTTTCCATTTTAATTTCCTTGCTTTGTAACGTATTATCATGAACTTGTTGATTCCAGAAAATTTCAGAATTCAATAATTTTATGCATTTGATGGATTCCATCAGTTGTCCCTATTCTTATTTCCATTGAGCATTTGCATTGGCGTGACACGTTTGAAAAACAACACTGTAGGACTCTGATAACCATATAATCAACTCATAATACTTAAGGGGTTCATTGGTTTTCTTGTTTTATAGGCTCATTTATCTTTAGCATCTTCTTTGCAAACAATGCCTTACTTTATTTTGCAGGTTCTGTCATAACTCTACACCCGTTTTATTATTGATTTTTTTATTCATTACTTCATCATATATTATTTTACCTTCCTGTAATTTGCTCTGTTGCATGAATCCATTGCTTTTCACAGAAGCAAGAATTTTTCACCTTTACATGGTTAATTCACCACATTTCATAACTCCATTTATAACATTCTAAACTTCCAATTACATAAATAAATACATTCCCTTGAAAATGCATTCTATACATGGATTATTCAATTACTGCTGATAGATTTATTCTTTTAACATATTTTGAAGATTCATTAATTCAAACAAATTTTGCAATTTCATTCACTAGCCATTGATTTTCTTGACTCCAGTTATAACATTCTAAACTTCCAATTACATAAATAAATGAATACATTCCCTTGAAGTTGCATTCTACACATTCATTAATTCAAACAAATTTTGCAATTTCATTCAATAGCCACTGATTTTCTTTATCAATGACAGAAAACGAATTATGGATTTTTTAATTCGCCAACTTCCAGGGGTTAATTTCTTTTTTACATTTCAGAGCTTATTTACTTCTCTGTTTATTTCACGACACTTTCAATTGCACAGGGGTCCAGAAATTTGATGAATTGTTTTCTTCAATGCATGATGCATTCTACCATTCAAATATTTCTACGTTCTTTAGCATTCTGATAATCCATGGTGTACACAAATCAAATCACTTCTTTGTGCTGCCCAGACAACATGATCTCTTGAACTAGTCCCACGTTTGATAATTAAGTCATATTTCATGGATATTTTTGCATTTCATACCTTCACTTATTTTTTGCCTTTTGGTCCCTCCGACTCCATGGAAATATTTACTTTACGAGTTCTGTCATTATGGTACACCAATTTTTATTGTGATATTTTGGGGGCTTATTAATTTCTGTTCCGTGAATCCTTTTAAGTATCAAAATTAAAATGCATTGGTTTTCACAAGAGCAATAACTCATCACCTTTCAATAATTTGTTATTTCATCACATTTCACGACTCCAGTCATAACATTTGCAATTTCCTTTGATAGCAGTGATTACTTTATTGCTGTGTTTGAAGAGTCATTAATTCATTGAATTTCACATGAACCACTAAAAAGATAGGGTGGGAGAGGGTGGGAAAAAGTGAAGAGAGATTAAACTCAAACGTAAGTGCTGCTGAAGCAAAGGAATAACAGGAAACATAGTTACTGAGAACAAAGGTTAACCCTGAGACAAGTGATAATCATCAGCCTATAAGAGCCGGGAGCTGATCGAACTCATGGCACTGCATGCAAATCTACACAAACGATTAATGGACGAGACCGAAAGAAGGAAAAAGGGGTATAAGTGAGACGAGTCCATATTCTGAAATAAATATATTTAATGAGTGAAATACCGTTTGTGTTCGAGTATGTCCTGAAAATGACAGGTGCACCGCAAGCTCCGTTTCCAGAGATAACATGGAGACCGTATAGAGGCGAAATAACGATGACTGATAACGGTACAGAAATATGAGTGTAAAATAATAAGTAAACATAAAATAACAATCTCTGGAAAGATGTGCAATAAAAAGTGCAGCAATCGGGTAAGAGGAACCACTAAATAGGGTGGGAGAGGGTTGGAAAAAGGGAAGAGAGATTAAACTCAAGCGTAAGTGCTGCTGAAGCAAAGTAATAACAGGAAACATAGTTACTGAGAAAAAAGGTTAACCCTGAGACACGTGATAATCATCAGCCTATAAGAGCCGGGAACTGACCAAACTCATGGCTCACAACAGAAACTAAGTGAGGCTGGAAATGAAATGTACTAGTGCGTCATATGTACAAAAGGAACGCATGCGAATCTACGCAAACGATTAATGGACCAGACCGAAAGAAGGAAAAAAGGGGTATAAGTGAGACGAGTACATATTCTGAAATAAATTAATTTAACAAGTGAAATACCATTTGTGTTCAAAGTAAATTGTCCCGAGAATGATAGGTGCGTCGCAAGCTCCGTTTCCAGAGATAAAAAGGAGACTGTATACAGGCGAATAAAGGTCATTTATTATGACTGATAATGGTACAGAAATATGAGTGTAAAATATGTCAAGAATTTTATTAAATGTCCCGTTAAGTGCCACAAGCAGTAACCGGGACAGTTACGGTAATTGAAAACTTGTTTTTTAAATAATTTTTGTTTCTTTTTTCTTTGGAGGTTCCTTTGGATGCTATTGCGTGATAATAGTAGATGAAGAAGGGTCGTATCAGCATTCATGCTAATTTTGTAAAATCATCGATTTCATGATTTACAATAACTTTTAAGTTTCACAGATCATGGCACATTGTCATTCTTTCTCTTGTTGAACGTCAATTCTCTTTCACAAGTGCCACAATATTTTGGCCTATCCTTCACCCCCCTCTATGAACTGAATTCCGACGTTCGTTCCCATTCATGCATCTAAGATCACTGTTTGCTGACCATGCATCCGGCTTCACATTGCTGCCTGTCATTTACCATCACTCAATAGGATGCTCCCGGATTACCTACAAGGCTGCAACATCTGCCAAGCAGCCTCTAGCCTCGTTTTCATCTAATTTGTATTGATTACATTAATTGAGTTCAACCTTCCAATGACACTTAAAGTTTTACAGAACTCAGCTGTGCTGTGGCTGCAACCCCCAATGGCAGAAAGTTGGAGCGACTTGAGAATTATTTGTGAATACGATGGTTTCTTACATTTCTAAACCACGGCCAATGTAGGAACGCAATTTCGTACCTCGGGGACAAAGGAGATCTATCCAGGCCCATCGTATTGACCGCATGCACGTCCTGAGGAGCATCGGTGTATCCTGCCTACAATCAGGTACTTAAGCTACATAGTGACTTGCATATGCACCAAGGATGGGCACAGGCCTGTCAGTGACCTGTAGTTGAGATGGACATCGAGTATACTTTACACTAGCAATTTTACCTTCGCTTATAAATACATAAATTCAGCTAAATGACAGTGCCCAAAATTTCTAAATCTTCACTGTTATAACTCATGTGAGGCTTACCACCCATGTGTCATTTACATAAGTCAAGGTTATTTAAAATTTTTGATGTCAGTGGAACACGAATCCCGGTACATAAAAGTTTAGCCTCCAAAATGTATGTGTCTTGGCAGTTCATCATTCGGCGGTAGCAAAGACCATCGTATCGGTATGCCTTTCCAATTATTTGTGCTGGAAAAGGCACATTAAAGAAGCTATGAAATGGTTATCTAATTTTGTATGAAATCATAGAGTAGTACTTGAGTGCAAGTGTGGTCCAGATATTCCCTTAACGCCCACTTGCTGACTTTTGAATGTCGCAATTAAGTGCCCTAGCTGTGCACTAATGTTAATGTGGATGAGTAAGGCAGTTGTAGGTTTGGATCTTTCTGACTCATGATGGCCGCCTGTCATTGACCAGCAGCCAATCTACTGCATGCATTGAGGAACGTCGTTGGATCTATGCTTGCCGTCATCGACTAGTCGCATATCAAGTATATCAAGAAATGGCACCTGGCTTCCATCAACCGTGCATAGTACAGATGAACTGAAGTTTAAGGAGATCTTTTACGCGTGCAGTTCTTACACAGAAAGGTTCACAGGCAAGTTCAGCCAAATGCTAACCATCCAAATTTACAAATCTTTGCATTTAAATGCTCTCACTTTGCCTAATGCCTTCATTTAATTGTTACAATTACATCGAGACTTTCCTAAAAGTGTCAGTGCCTAAGTGAATGCCAGTTTGCCAAAAAATTAGCCTACATGTATACTGATGCGTTAGTGAGTTTCAAGACCGTGAGCTAAATTATTACATGTCATTGTAGTATAAAAAGAACTCAAGGTGATCAGGGATACCAATCCCTAGTTTCAGCCATTCACTCTAGTGGAGAATGGGATTGCAGATGGCTCTACCTACCAACAGCCTGATGTCCAGCATCAGCGCCTATGATTGACATGTATGGATGGGCAAGGTAATATGAGTGTGCGTGGGCATGTTTAAGATGAGTGAGACAATGTGTTGAGGATGGCAACGGCCAATGTAAGTGTGTGCATAATGATTTTCATGTTCGAAGCATGTCCCGAAAATGATAGGTGCGTCGCAAGCTCCGTTTCCAGAGAAAAGAAGGAAATGTGTATTAGGAGAAACAATGGTCATTTATTATGAGTGATAACTGTACAGAAATATGAGTGACGAATAATGAGTAAACATAAAATAATAATTTGGAAAGATAAGCAATAAAAAGCGTAGTACTCAGGTAAGAGGAACCACCAGAAAAGGGGCGTGGTAGTGAGTGGGGAAAAATGAAGATAGATTTTTTTCAAACATAAGAGCTGCTAAAGCAAGGAATGGCAGGAAACATATGATTACTGAGAACAAAGGTTAACCCTAAGACATGTGATAATCATCAATCAATAGGAGCCATCAGCAGCTGACCAAGGCTCATGACAGAATCGAAACAACAGTGAGGCTGGTAGTGAAATGTCCTACTGCGTCGTGTGAAAAAAGGACCGAACGCAAATCTACTCAAAGGATTAGTGGACGAGTTTGAATGAAAAAAAGAGTGGTATAAGCAAGACTAGTCCATATTCTCACATAAATATAATTAACGAGTGAAATACCATTTATGTTCGAGGCATGTTCCAAAAATGATAGGTGCGTCTCAAGCTCCGTTTCCAGAGATAAAAAAGAGAGGTATATAGAGAAACAAAGGCCATTTATTATGAGTGATAAGGGTACAGAAATATGAGTGTTATATTTTTTGCATGAGCCTGAGGGTAATTGGAATGTTGAGCAGTAAAGTGTGAATTATGAGGAGAGAGTCTCTCGCGTGTCCCTGGTTTAGTAAAAAAACCAGATAAACTCCCGCGAAAAGGGTAAAACCTTCCTGTCAAGTTTTTCAAAGAAGGATGTCAATCAAGCAAAACTAGTAAAGTCTTCCCCCATGTTGAGTGTTCTTCACAGAGTATAAATTTATTCTAGTAGAGATTATCGCCATTGCTTCTAAACTGAAGAATCAGTGGGGCATTAAATTCAGAATTGCTAACTGGGTTTAATCTTGCCTGGTGGGCTGATGACAATTCTGTCATTGTTTAAACAATTTGTAACATGTGAAGAATTAATGGTGCAATGGTATGAAAGTGACGAATCTGTGGAATGCTATCACTAAGTAAAACTGTTGAGTGACAAAGCTAAATGCGAAACATAAATGAAGCGGAAACACATGAAAATAAATGAACCAATGAATAAAACACGAGTTAAGGACAAAAAACCTACCAAATGGTATAAATCAAATGAAGCTATGAAATGTATAAAATTCATAGACTAATGTAATCGGAAACTTAAATGAATGCGTAAAATTTCACAAAGCCTATAGGGTGAGACAAAGCAAAATAAATTTGAAAAATGAGAGGGTAACACATAAAGACATGTGTATGCTGGTATAAACCAATTGAAAAAAGCATGAACCTTTAAAATGTTACATCAAATAAACTGGTTGAATGTGACGACTAAAATGGGAGAAGTAATTGAATCCACAGAATGTGATAATTTATGAGTGATCGAAATATCAATCAGTGAAATGCGACACAAAGAAACCTGTGGTGGCCCAGCTTTAACACAACTGATGAATCCTTAAAATGGTATGGCTAAATGAAGCCGTTGAGAGCAATGAAAGAAAATGTGATGCCAGTCATCAACTGCCTTACATTGAAGATGATCCACGCATCAAGGATCTGCCTCCCACTTCCTAAATGTTTGCTAATCAACGCTGGCTGGTGGATGTCAACCACTGCATGCTTTAAGGATTGCTATCTTGTCTCTGAACATTGGTTGTCTGCATCTCATTGTGGTGCATTGGCAATTTGCATTGAGGAATGTTACTTGAAAGAGCAAGCATCAACAGCATCTCCCATCCACCCGATGCTGTACATTGATGGATGCTATCAATCGTATATGTTTACCACTCACACATGTAGGTCAATACTAAGCGACATGGTGGATTGCCTTTTTGCAAACCACTTCCAAATTGTTGCCTAACATGTGTATGCTGGTATAAACCAATTGGAAAAGCAAGAACTCTTAAAATGTTACATCTAAACAAACTGGATGAGTGACAATTAAATACACTTCCAAATTGTTGCTTAACCATCGATTATCATCCACCGTGGAGATTCGCAACCTTCTGCACTGTGCCCGCTATTACACAGATGAATAATATAAACCGTACATGTATTAAACGAGACATTTACGCATCAGAGGAGTCCAGGATCGGTGTTCAGAAGAGTTATGTATGTGCAACGAGTGAATGAAACTAAAATTTCATGAATTCATGAATCTCCAAAATGAGTTGAATGAACAAATCTATGAGGAGTAATCAATAACCATCACTGAGTTGTGGTAATCTGGTGAGACAATTAGAGTTTACAGTTATTTTATGCGACATCAAATGGTGGCTCTTATCTTCAGATACTGTCAAATTACAGAATTCATTGTTATCAATGACAAGTAATATTGTGTGCTGCATGTGTGAGATAAGCAGGTTGTGCTTCTTTGTTGAATTGTGCCAGAAAAAATTGTATAACAAGCTGGTGCATCAAAATAGGGACTTGAGCACTACATGTCAGAGTGGTCTTAATACGTCCAAAGATTGTAGTGAATTTTGAGCGAAGTAATGCATTACTAACTGCACCAAGTTAATGGAGTCACGTCAAATGAAATAATTGAATGAATCTGTAGAATATCATCAAATGAGCAGAAGAATAATTGACCTATAAAATACTAAACAGAAATCCAACTCACACACTTTTAATGAATATGCATCTGATCGATAAAGAAGCATTGATTTCGAGTGGTAAAGAATCCTTAAAATGCAGCAAATGAATGGAGTTTTGAAGTACGACAAGTGTATGAAAATGAAATTCCATGAAATACTGAGTTTCCAAGTGCAGTAACAAATTGATCCCTGTGTAAAATGTACCTATCAAATGATTTATATAATGATGAAAGTGAAAGCTGAGAATGTTATAGCTGGAGCCTGGAAATGAGGAATAATTGCTTTAAGCAAACCAAGGAATTCAGGATTTGTTGAAGAGAACATTAATGGTACAGCAATGTTCCCTGAATTAAAAATCCCCTAAAATATCATAATCAACAAGCTGGTGTAGCATAATGACAGAACGTATACATTACGAGGAAGCAAAATGGTAAATATCAGTGAACCTAAAAACTGCAGTAAACAATGGACCCATGAAATACGAGTTAACAGAAAAGCAGTATGTGAGGTTAACAAAGTCCCAGTGTGGTACTCGTTCAAGAAACATCACCAATACCAAAGGTTAATGGAGATCATGTGTAAACTTTGAAAATTGAATGAGCCTATTTAAAAAGGCTAAACGTAGCCAAAGATATGTAGCATGAGCTTCTCAAAGGGGTGACTTGACTTGTGTACACCATTGGTTATCAGAACGTATGGAAATTTGAATGGTAAAATGCATCATATATTGAAGAAATAGTGCATCAAATTAGTGGAGACCCATGAAGTATCGCAATATAAGCAACTAGATAAACTGCCGTGAAAAGGGTAAATTTATCCTGTCGAGTTTTTCATAGAAGGATGTCAATCAAGTAAAATGAGTAAAGTCTTCCACCCATGTTGAGTTTTATTCACAGAGGATATTAGTCGAGTAGAGATTCTCGTCATTGCTGCTGATCTGAAGAGTTACTGGGGCATTAAATTCAGACATGCTAACTGGGTTTAATCTTGCTTGGTGGGCTGATGACAATTCTTTCATTGGTTAATGAATTTGTAACATGTGACAAAATAATGGTGCAATGGTATGAAAGTGACGAATCTGTGAAATACTATAACTAAGTGAAATTGTTGAGTGACAAAGCTAAATGCGAAAATTTAATGAACCGAAAACACATGAAAATAAATGAATCAATCAAACGCGAATTAAGAACATAAAACATGCCAAATGGTATTAATCAAATGAAACTATGAAATGTATAAAATTCATGGACTATTGTACATAAAAATTTTATTGTATGTGTGAAACATCACAAGGCCGATAGGGTGTGACGAAGCAACATAAATTTGAAAAATGAGAGGGTAACACATAAAGACATGTGCATCCTGGTATCAACCAATTGAAAAAAGCACGTTACATCTAAACAAACTGGTTGAGTGTGACGAATAAAATGGGAGAAGTCATTGAATCCACAGAATGTGAGATTTTATGAATGAACGAAATATCAATTGGTGAAATGCGACACAAAGAAACTTGTGGTGGCCCAGATTAAACACAACTGATGAATCCTTAGAATGCTATGACTAAATGAAGCCGTTAAAAGCATTGAAAGAAAATGTGATGGCAGACTTCAACTGCCTTACATTGAAGATCATCCATGCATTAAAGATAAATATCTGCCTCCCACTTCCTAAATGTTTGCTAATCAACGCTGGCTGGTGCATGTCAACCACTGCATGCTTTAAGGATTGCCATCTTGTCTCTGAACATTGGTTGTCTGCATCTCATTGTGTTGTATTGTCAATTTGCATTGAGGAAGCATCAACAGCATCTCCCATCCACCCGATGCTGTACATTGATGCATGCTATCAATCGTATGTATGTTTACCACTCACACATGTAGGTCAATACTAAACGACATGGTGGATTGCCTTTTTGTATCTGCAAAATCACTTCCAAATTGTTGCCCAACCATCGATTGTTCACGCATCGGCTTTCCAACCAACAAGGATTATCCAACGTGGAGATTCGCAACCTTCTGCACTGTGCCCGCTATTACATAGATGTCTAATATAAACCATACATGTAATAAACGAAACATCAACACATCACAGGAGTCCAGGATCGGTGATCAGAAGTGTTATGTATGTGCAAAGAGTGATTGAAACTAAAATTTCATGAATTCATGAATCTCCAAAATGAGTTGAATGAACAAATATATATGCAGTAATCAATAACCATCATTGAGTTATCGTAATCTGGTGAGACACGTAGAGTTTACAGTTATTTTATGCTACATCAAATGGTGGCTCCTTTCTTCAGATTCTGTCAAATTACAGAATTCATTGTTATCACTGACAAGTAATATTGTGTGTTGCATGTGTGAGATAAGCAGCTTGTGCTTCTTTGTTGAATTGTGTCAGAAAAATTGTATAACAAGCTGGTTCAACAAAATACGGACTTTAGCATTACTTGTCAGAGTGATCTTAATACGTCCAAAGAATGTAGTGAATTTTGAGCGAAGTAATGCGTTACGAACTGCACCAAGTTCATGGAGTCACGTCAAATGAAATAATTGAATGAATCTGTAGAATATCATCAAATGAGCAGAAGAATAATTGACCTATAAAATACTAAACAGAAATCCAACTCGCACACTTTTAATGAATATGCATCTGATCGATAAAGAAGCATTGATTTCGAGTGGTAAAGAATCCTTAAAATGCAGCGAATGAATGGAGTTTTGAAGTACGACAAGTGTATGAAAATGAAATGCAATGAAATACTGAGTTTCCAAGTGCAGTAACAAATTGATCCCTGTGTAAAATGTACCTATCAAAGGATTTATATAATGATGAAAGTGAAAGCTGAGAATGTTATAGCTGGAGCCGGGAAATGTGATGAATTGGAACCATTGAAATGAGGAATAATTGCTTTAAGCAAACCAAGGAATTCAGGATTCGTTGAAGAGAACATTAATGGTACAGCAATGTTCCCTGAATTAAAAATCCCCTAAAATATCATAATCAACAAGCTGGTGTAGCATAATGACAGAACGTATACATTGCGAGGAAGCAAAATGGTAAATATCAGTGAACCTAAAAACTTCAGTAAACAACGGACCCATGAAATACGAGTTAACAGAAAAGCAGTATGTGAGGTTAACAAAGTCCCAGTGTGGTACTCGTTCAAGAAACATCACCAATACCAAAGGTTAATGGAGATCATGTGTAAACTTTGAAAATTGAATGAGCCTATTAAAAAGGCTAAACGTAGCCAAAGATATGTAGCGTGAGCTTCTCAAAGGGGTGACTTGACTTGTGTTCACCATTGGTTATCAGAATGTATGGAAATTTGAATGATAAAATGCATCATATATTGAAGAAATAGTGCATCAAATTAATGGAGTCCCATGAAGTATAGCAATAATATCTGGAGAAAATATCACAAATCAACAATAAAATGCTATAAATAAGTTAACCCGTATAATGCAAGACTAAAGGCCTTATGAAGTATCATGAGTTAATGTCAGGGTAATCAAAGTCCTATAGTGCTGCTAGTCAATCGTGTCCTGCATATGCATAGGGTTAATGGAAATAATATAAGGGAAAACTGACCGTACACATCAAATGCAAGGAGATGTTGAGTTCTGGAGTGAACAAATTCATGAAAAGTAATGTATTAATAGAGCTGGAATATATTATCCAGAAAGGAAACGTACAAAGGGTTACAAAATTGAAATGAAATATATTAAATAAACAGAGATGTAAAGAGTTGCTAAACAAGTGAAAAAGGAAGGTAGGGATGGTGAATGAGCAGGAGACAACAAATTCTATAGGTGGCTGATTTAGAATTCAGCAGAAGGGACATGATTATCAAACATGGCTATCAAAACAATAAGATTTCTTTACAACTATTGTATTCTTAAAATGTAACTTGTACCCAGCTTTTGCTAAATCCAAAGTTCATTCACCATCCTGAGGCAAAGGGCAATGCAGCATTTTTTTCTTTTTTAATGCTCATCATTCACTACAGGGAGAAGTGACCTGTTAGAATTTACTTGAGTTTACAATTAATTCATGCTGCACCAAGTGGTGGTTCCTTTTTCACAAATTCTAAAATTATGGAATTCATTGTTATCACTGACAATTAACATTGTGTCTCCAGTATGTGAGGAAAGCAACTTGTTTTTTGTTGAATTGTGCCAAACACCATTGATTGAAAAACAAAATGGGTGACTTGATTTGTGTACCCCACTACTTTTAGAGTGATTTTAATACCCCCCGAAAGATTGCAGTGAAATTAGAATGGGGTAATTTATCACAAAATGAACAAGTAAATGCATGGAATTAGTGGAGTCCTGTCAAAAGGGACAATAGAATGAGTCTGTAGAATGTCATTCAATAAACTTCAAAATAAAAGACCATTAAAATACTAACAATAAGTGAATTCTCGAAGTTTGATGTATTGATGATCTTTCATGCAATGAAGTGGTTAGAAAACCCATGAAATGCATCACGTAAATTTGGTTTTGACGTATGGCATATAAATGAAATTGTGAAATTCATTGAATTAATGCATCTTCAAACACAGCAGTAAATTAATCCCTGTGTAAACCACAGCTATCAAAGGAATCTTTAAACCGCCAATGTTATGACTTGGAGCCGTGAAATGTGATGAATTGACAAATTATTGAAAGGTGATGGAGTAATTGCTCTTGGGAAAACCAATGCATTTTGATTTTAACAGAACAGAATAAATTAATGGTTCAGTAATATGTGATGAATTAATAAGCCCCGAAAATATCACAATAAAAAAACTGGTGTACCATAATGACAGAACTCGTAAAGTAAATATTTCCATGGAGTCAGAGGGACCAAAAGGCAAAAAATAAGTTATGCTATCAAGTGCCAAAATGAACGGGGGACAACAAAATGTATAGCTGGCTGAATTTAATTTCAGCCCAAGTGAACATGTTGATCAAACATGGTAACTAAAACCTTATACCTTATTTACTATAGTATTCTTGAAAGTGACAGTCCCAGCTCTGGCTAAAACTGAAATTCATTCACCATCCTGTGGCATAAGGGCAACGCAGCATTTTTTTCTTTTTCAACGTTCATCATTGAGCAACAATGTTCTGCTAGTGTTTGGCTGGGTTTCCGATTTTTGTGCTGCATCTAGTGGTGTTTCCTTTTCACAAATTCTAAAATTATGGAATTCCGTGCTACCACTGAACAATTAGTGTTGTGTCTGCAATATGTGAGGAAAGCAACTTATGCTTCTTCATTGAATTGGGCCAAGCACCATTGTATAACACGCTGAAACAACAAAATGGGCGACACCTTCGCTTATCAGAATGGAGTAGTGTATCACGGAATGAACTAAAGAGTGCCTTGATTGATGAGTCTTGAGTGCCATTAAATCAATATCAATATAAAAGACCTGTAAAAGACTGAGAATAAGTGAACTCCAGAAATTTGATGCATTGATGATATGTTATGAATAGTTCAAGAAATCCCCATCACAAAAGGTTTATGGATATCATGCGAACAACTAGAAATGCGATAAATAAATGAAGATGTAATGATTGTTTGAAATGTGAAGAATAAATAGTGAATAAATTGAATAACAAGATGGACGATGACAATATCTCATGCAACTTGATTTAACACCCCCACCAAAGGATGATTAAAGAAAACTGCATGAAATTAATGCAATTGTCATGTATAACAGGATTTACCTTTTTGTTTTTCCCGCATTTTCTTGTTTTCTCACCTTTTGTTTTACCGCCCTTTTTGTTTTCTCACCGTTTTTGCTTTCCCGCTTTTTTTGTGTTTCCGCCTTTTTGCTTTCCCGCCTTTTATTGTTTCTCGCATTTTATATCCCCGCCTTTTTTGTTTTTCCGCCTTTTATTCTTTCCCCGCCTTTTTTATATTCCCGCCTTTTTGTTTTCCCGCCTTTTTTGTTTTCCCGCCTTTTTGTTTTCCTCCTTTTATTTTGTTTTAATGCCCTTTTTGTTTGCCCCCCCTTTTTGTTTCCAACCCTTTTTGCTTTCCCCGTCTTTTTTGTGTTCCCACCTTTTCTGTTTTCCCACCCTTTTTGTTTTCCCGCCTTTTTTGTGTTCCCGCCTTTTGTTTACCCACCCTTTTTGTTTTTTCCGCCCTTTTTGTTTGC
>NMRA01000754.1:50048-152408 GCA_002633005.1 Phoronis australis | reverse complement strand
TTTTCCCACCATTTTTGTTTTCGCACTATTTTTGTTTTCCCGCTATTTTTGTTTTCCCGCCTTTTTTTCCGCCCTTTTTGCTTTCCCCGTTTTTTTGTGTTTCCGTTTTTTGTTTTCCTGTGTTTTTTGAAAAAAGGTGGTAAAACAGAAAAAGGCAGGATAATAAAAAAGGCTGAAAAACAAAAAGGGCGGAAAAACAAATAGCGAGAATACAATGAAATGCTGGAAAAACAAAAAAGGTAACTCCAGTTATACATGACAAATGTTGCATGAATTTCATGCAGTTTTCTTTACATGTCAAACAATCATTACTGTAACATCTCCATTTATTTATCACATTTCTGGTTGTTCGCATGATATCCATAAACCTTTTATAACATATCAATGCATCAAAATTCTGTAGTTCACTTATTCTTAGTGTTTTATAGGTCTTTTGTATTGATATTGAGGTAATGACAGTACATAATGATTTACTTGTTTCATTTCATACGAGTCTATTAATCAAGGCACTCTTTAGTTCATTCCGTGATACACTACTCCATTCTGATAAGCGAAGGTGTCACCCATTTTGTTGTTTCAGCGTGTTATACAATGGTGTTTGGCCCAATTAAATGAAGAAACACAAGTTGCTTTCTTCACATATTGCAGACACAACACTAATTGTTCATTGATAGCATGGAATTCCATAATTTTACCATTTGTGAAAAAGGAACCACCACTAGATGCAGCACAAAAATCGTAAATCCAGCCAAATGCTAGCAGAACATTTTTGCTCAATAATGAACATTGAAAAAGAAAAAATGCTGCGTTGCCCTTTGCCTCAGGATGGTGAATGAATTTCAGTTTTAGCCAGAGTAAAGAAGGCTATGTTTGATCAACATGTTCACTTGGGCTGAAATTAAATTCAGCCAGCTATTCAATTTGCTGTCCCCTGTTCATTCACCATCCCTATCTTTCTTTTCACTTGTTAAACAAATTGTCATATCTTGGTAATAAATAAACAATTTCCTTGCATTGTAACAAATTCTAGCTGTATTTATTCATTAGTTCTCATGAGCTCATTCAATAATTTGAATGCATTTGATGGATTCAATCAGTTGTCTCTATTTTTTTTCCATTTACCACTTACATTGGCATTACAGGTTTGAAAAACAACACTGTAGGACTCTGATAACCGTCACATCCATTCATAATACTTCAGGGGCCCATTGATTTATAGGCTCATTTATTTTTAGCGTTTTGCTTCTTTGCAATCAATGCCTTTGTTTTTTCGCAGGCTCTGTCATCACTCTACACCGGTTTTGTTATTTATTTTTTTGTTTGTTATTTCATTATATATTATTGCACCTTCCTTTAATTTACTTTTGCATGAATCCATTGCTTTTCACAGAACCAATAATTTTTCACCTTTACATGGTTTGTTAATTCACCACATTTCATGACTCCAGTTATAACAATTTCAACTTCCAGTTACATCAATTAATTAATATATTCCCTTGAAGTTGCATTCTGCACATGGATTATTAGATTATTGCTCATAGATTTATCCTTTTAACATATTTTGAAGATTCATTAAGTCAAACAAATTTTGAAATTTCATTGAATGGCCACTGGTTTTCTTTATCAATGACGGAATACACATTACGGATTTTTTAATTCGCCAACTTCCAGGAGTTAATTTCTTTTTACATTTTACATCTTATGTATTTTTCTGTTTATTTCATAATGCATTCAATTGCACATGGCTCCAGAAATTTGATGAATTGTTTTCTTCAATGCATGATGCATTCTACCATTCAAATATTTCAACATTATTTGGGGGTAGTAGTACCACGTTTGGTAATTAAGTCATATTTCATAGATACTGTGTTTTTGTATTTGATAGGTTCACTTATTTTTCACCTTTTGGTCCCTTAGACTCCATGGAAATATTTACTTTACGAGTTTGGGGGCTTATTAATTCATAAGACATTACTAAACCATTAATTTATTCTGTTCCGTGAATCCTTTTAAGTATCAAAATTAAAATGCATTGGTTTTCCCAAGAGCAATTACTCATCACCTTTCAATAATTTGTCAATTCATCACATTTCAAGACTCCAAGTCATAACATTTGCGGTTTCCAATTACATTATATAAAGATTCCTTTGATAGCTGTGTTTTGCACAGGGATTAATTTATTGCTGTGTTTGAAGACTCATTAATTCATTGAATTTCAATTTCATCTATTTGTCGTACTTCAAAACCAAATTTATGTGATGATTTCATGGTTTTTTTAACCACTTCATTGCATGAAAGATAATCAATCCATCAAACTTCGAGAATTCAATTATTGTTAGTATTTTACCGGTTTCTTATTTTGAATTTCATTGAGTGACATTCTAAAGACTCATTCTATTGTCCCATTTTTCAGGACTCCACTAATTCCATGTACTTATTTGTTCAATTTTTGATAAATTACTCGTCCATTCTATTTTCACTGCAATCTGTGGGGGTATTAAAATCACTCTTATAAGCAGTGGGGTACACAAATCAAGTCACCCATTT
Source organism: Phoronis australis (assembly GCA_002633005.1). Classification (NCBI taxonomy): domain Eukaryota; kingdom Metazoa; phylum Phoronida; family Phoronidae; genus Phoronis; species Phoronis australis. Next base: position 149,861 of record NMRA01000754.1, on the reverse strand, counting down.
TGTTGTTCAACCAATGGTGTTTGGCGCAATTCAACAAAAAACAAGTTGCTTTCCTCACATATTGGAGACTTAATGTTGATTGTAAGTGATAACAATGAATTCCACTTAGTGCAGCATGAATTAATTGTAAACCAAAGTAAATTCTAGCAGGTCACTTCTCCCTGTAGTGAATGATGAGAATTAACAAAGAAAAAATGCTGCATTGCCCTTTGCCTCAGGATGGTGAATGAACTTTAGATTTAGCATGAGCTGGGTAGGAAAGTTACCTTTAAGAATACAATAGTTGTAAAAAATCTTACAGTTTTGATAGCCATGTATGATAAACATGTTCCTTTGGCTGAATTCAAAGTCAGCCACCTATAGAATTTGTTGTCTCCTGCTCATTCACTATCTCTACCTTCCTTTTTCACTTATTTAGCAAATCTTTATATCTGTTTACTGAATACATTTTGATTTCAATTTTTTAACCCTTTGTACATTTCCTTTCTGGTTAACATATTCCAGCTCTATTAATACATAACTTTTCATGATTTTGTTCACTCCACAATTCAATATCTTCTTGCATTTGATGGGTACAGTCAGTTTTCCCTCATATTATTTTCATTATCCTTTTGCATATACGGGACACCATTGACTAGCAGCACTGTAGGACTATGATTACCCTGACATTAACTCATGATACTTCATAGGGTCTTTGGTTTTTGCATTTTAAGGGTTAACTGATTTATAGCATTTTATTGTTGGTTTCTGATATTTTGGAGATAACACCATTTCTCCAGATATTATCGCGATACTTCATGGGACTCCACTAATTTGGTGCACTATTTCTTCAATATATGATGCATTTTACCATTCAAATTTCGATACATTCTGGTAAGCAATGGTGTACACAAGTTAAGTCACCCCTTTGATATGCTCAAGCTGCATATCTTTGGCTACATTTAGCCTTTTTAATGGGCTCATTCAATTTTCAGAATTTACACATGATATCCATTTACATGTACTTTTGGTATTTGTGATGTTTCTTGAACGAGTACCACACTGGGACTTTGTTAACCTCACATACTGCTTTTCTATTAACTCGTATTTCATGGGTCCATTGTTTACTGCAATATTTAGGTTCACCTGATATTTACCAATTTGCTTCCTCGCAATGTATACGTTCTGTCGTTATACTACACCAGCTTGTTGATTGCGATATGTTTAGGCGATTTTTAATTCGGGGAACATTGTTGTACCATTAATGTTCTCTGCAACGAGTCCTGAATTCCTTGGTTTGCTTAAAGCAATTATGCCTCAATTTAATGGTTTCAATTCATCGCATTTCATGGCTCCAGCTATAACATTCTCATCTTCCACTTTCATCATTATATAAATCCTTTGATAGGTACATTTAACACAGGGATCAATTTGTTACTGCACTTAAACATTCATGAATTCATTGAATTTCACAATTTCATTCATTTGCTGTACTTCAAAACCAAATTGATGTGATGCGTTTCATGAGTTTTCTAACCACTTCATTGCATGAAAGATCATCAATCCATCAAGCTTCCAGAATTAAATTATTGTTAGTATTTTACCAGTCTTTTATTTTGATGTTCATTGAATCACATTCTACAGACTCATTCTATTGTCCCATTTTTCAGGACTCCACTAGTTCCATGCACTTATTTGTTCAATTTGTGACAAATTACTCCATCCTAATTTCACTGCAATCTTTGGGGGTATTAAAATCACTCTTATAAGCAGTGGGGTACACAAATAAAGTCACCCATTTTGTTGTTCAATCAATGGTGTTTGGCACAATTCAACACACATATTGGAGACTTAATGTTAGTTGTCAGTGATAACAGTGAATTCAATAATTTTAGAATTTGTGAAAAAGGAACCACCACTTGTTGCAGCATAAATTAATTGTAAAGCCAAGTAAATTCTAACAGGTCACCAGCTCACTTCTCCCTGTAGTGAATGATGAGCATTAAAAAAAGAAAAAATGCTGCATTGCCCTTTGCCTCAGGATGGTGAATGAACGTTAGATTTAGCAAGAGCTGGGTACAAGTTACTTTTAAGAATACAATAGTTGTAAAGAAATCTTATAGTTTTGATAGCCATGTTTGATAAACATGTTCCCTTTGGCTGAATTCAAAGTCAGACACCTATAGAATTTGTCGTCTCCTGCTCATTCACCACCCCTACCTTCCTTTTTCGCTTGTTTAGCAAATCTTTACATCTCTGTTTATTTAATACATTTTTCATTTCAATTTTCTAACCCTTTGTACATTTCCTTTCTGGTTAACATATTCCAGCTCTATTAATAAATAACTTTTCATGAATTTGTTAATTCCAGAATTCAATATCTAGTTGCAGCTGATGGATACAGTCAGTTTTCCCTGATGTTATATTCATTAACCTTTGCATATGCGGAACACGATTGACTAGCAGCACTGAAGGACTTTCATTACCCTGACAAAAACTCATGATACTTCATAAGGCGTTTGGTTTTTGCATTTTACGGTTAACTTTTTTGTAGCATTTCATTGTTGATTTGTGATAACTTGGAGATACATCATTTCTCCAGATATTATTGCTATATGGGACTCCATTAGTTTGATGCACTATTTCTTCAATATATGATGCATTTTATCATTCAAATTTCCATACATTCTGATAACCAATGGTGTACACAAGTCAAGTCACCCCTTTGAGATGCTCAAGCTACATATCTTTGGCTACGTTTAGCCTTTTTAATGGGCTCATTCAATTTTCAGAATTTACACGATCTCCATTTACCTTTGGTATTTGTGTTGTTTCTTGAACGAGTACCACACTGGGACTTTGTTAACCCCACATACTGCTTTTCTATTAACTCGTATTTCATGGGTCCGTTGTTTACTGCAGTTTTTAGGTTCACTGATATTTACCATTTTGCTTCCTCGCAATGTATACGTTCTGTCATTATGCTACACCAGCTTGTTNATTTGTGATAACTTGGAGATACATCATTTCTCCAGATATTATTGCTATATGGGACTCCATTAGTTTGATGCACTATTTCTTCAATATATGATGCATTTTATCATTCAAATTTCCATACATTCTGATAACCAATGGTGTACACAAGTCAAGTCACCCCTTTGAGATGCTCAAGCTACATATCTTTGGCTACATTTAGCCTTTTTAATGGGCTCATTCAATTTTCAGAATTTACACGATCTCCATTTACCTTTGGTATTTGTGTTGTTTCTTGAACGAGTACCACACTGGGACTTTGTTAACCCCACATACTGCTTTTCTATTAACTCGCATTTCATGGGTCCATTATTAACTGCAATATTTACATGTAGGTTCACTAATATTTACCAATTTGTGTCCTCGCAATGTATACGTTCTGTCATTATGCTACACCAGCTTGTTGATTGCGATATGTTTAGGCGATTTTTAATTTTGGGAACATTGTTGTACCATTAATGTTCTCTTCAACGAATCCTGAATTCCTTGGTTTGCTAAACCACTTATTCCTCATTTTAATGGTTTCAATTCATCGCATTTCATGGCTCCAGCTATGACATTCTCAGCTTCCACTTTTATCATAATAAAAATCCTTTGATATATACATTTTACACAGGGATCAATTTGTTACTGCATTTGAAGATTCATTAATTCATTGAATTTCACAATTTCATCTATTTGTCGTACTTTAAAGTCAAATTGATGTTATGCATTTCATGAGTTTTCTAACCACTTCATTGCATGAAAGATCATCAATCCATCAAACTTCGAGAATTCACTGATTGTTAGTATTTTACCGGTCTTTTTATTTTGGTGTACCTTGAATGACATTCTGCAGACGTATTCTATTGTTGCATTTTTCAGGACTCCACTAATTCCACGTACTTATTTGTTCAATTTATGAAAAATTACTCTGTTCTAATTTCACTGCAATCTTTGGGGGTATTAAAATCACTTTTATAAGCAGTTCGGTACACAAATCAAGTCACCCATTTTGTTGTTCAATGAATGGTGTTTGGCACAATTCAACAAAAAAACAAGTTGCTTTCCTCACATACTGGAGACACAATGTTCATTGTCAGTGATAACAATAAATTCCATAATTTTAGAATTTGTGAAAAAGGAACCACCACTTGTTGCAGCATAAATTAATTGTAAACCTAAGTAAATTCTAACAGGTCACTTCTCCCTGTAGTGAATGATGAGCATTAAAAAAGAAAAAATGCTGCATTGCCCTTTGCCTCAGGATGGTGAATGAACTTTTTTATTTAGCAAGAGCTGGGTACAAGGTACTTTTAAGGATATAATAGTTGTAAAGAAATCTTATGGTTTTGATAGCCATGTTTGATAAACATGTTCCCTTTGGCTGAATTCAATTCAGCCACCTATAGAATTTGTTGTCTCCTGCTCATTCACCACCCCTACCTTCCTTTTTCACTTGTTTAGCAAATCTTTACATCTCTGTTTATTTAATACATTTTTCATTTCAATTTTCTAACCCTTTTTACATTTCCGTTCTGGTTAACATATTCCAGCTCTATTAATACATAACTTTTCATGAATTTGTTCACTCCAGAATTCAATATCTTCTTGCAGTTGATGGGTACAATCAGTTTTCTCTGATGTTATTTCCATTAACCTTTGCATATGCGGGACACGATTGACTAGCAGCACTGTAGAACTTTGATTACCCTGACATTAACTCATGATACTTCATCAGGCCTTTGGTTTTAGCATTTTACGGGTTAACTTATTTGTAGCTATTGTTGATTTGTGATAATGGAGGTACGTCATATTTCTCCAGATATTATTGCTATATGGGACTCCATTAATTTGATGCACTATTTCTTCAATATATGATGCATTTTATCATTCAAATTTCCATACATTCTGATAACCAATGGTGTACACAAGTCAAGTCACCCCTTTGAGAAGCTCAAGCTACATATCCTTGGCTACATTTAGCCTTTTTAATGGGCTCATTCAATTTTCAAAGTTCACACATGATCTCCATCAACCTTTAGTATTTGTGATGTTTCTTGAACGAGTACCACACTGGGACTTTGTTAAACTCACATACTGCTTTTCTATTAACTCGTATTTCATGGGTTCACTGTTTACTGCAGTTTCTAGTCTCACTGATATTTACCATTTTGCTTCCTCGCAATGTATACGTTCTGTCATTATGCTACACCAGCTTGTTGATTGTGATATTTTAGGGGATTTTTAATTCGGGGAACATTGCTGTATCATTAATGTTCTCTTCAACAAACCCTGAATTCCTTGGTTTGCTTAAAGCAATTATTCCTCATTTTAATGGTTTCAATTCATCACATTTCACGGCTCCAGCTATAAAATTCTCAGCTTCCACTTTCATCATTGTATAAATCCTTTGATAGGTACATTTTACACAGGAATCAATTTGTTACTGCACTTGAAAACTCAGTATTTCATGGAATTTCAGTTTCATTCACTTGTCGTACTTCAAGACTCCATTCGTTCACTGCATTTCATGGTTACTTTACCACTCGTAATAAATGCTTCTTTATCGATCAGATGCATATTCATTAACATTTTTTGAGTTGACTTATGTTTAGTATTTTATAGGTCATTTATTCTTCTGCTCATTTGATGACATTCTACGGATTCATTCAATTATTCCATTTGACGTGACTCCATTAACTTGGTGCATTTCGTAATGCATTACTTCGCTCAAAATTCACTACATTCTTTGGACGTATTAAGATCACTCTGACAAGTAGTGCTAAAGTCCCTATTGTGTTGCACCAGCTTTTTATACATTTTTTTTTGGCACTATTCAACAAAGAAGCACAATCTGCTTCTCTCACACATGCAACACACAATATTACTTGTCATTGATAACAATGAATTCTGTAATTTGACAGAATCTGAAGATAAGAACCACCATTTGATGTAGCATAAAGTAACTGTAAGCTCTACTTGTCTCACCAAATTACCACATCTGAATGATGGTTATTGATTTATTACTGCATATATATTTATTCATTCAGCTCATTTTTGAGATTCATGAATTCATGAAGTTTTAGTTTTATTTACTCGTTGCACATACATAGCACTTCTGATCACCGATCCTAGACTCCTCTGATGCATTTATGTCTCGTTTATTACATGTATGGTTTATATTAGACATCTATATAATAGCGGACACAGTGCAGAAGGTTGCGAATCTCCACGTTGGATGATCCTTGTTGGTTGGACAGCCGATGTGTGAACAATCAATGGTTAGGCAACAATTTGGAAGTGGATTGGCAGATACAAAAAGGCAATCAACCATGTTGCTTAGTATTGACCTACATGTGTGAGTGGTAAACATACATACGATTGATAGCATGCATCAATGTACAGCATCGGGTGGATGGGAGATCCTGTTGATGCTTGCTCCTTCAAGTGACATTCCTCAATGCAAATTGCCAATGCAACACAATGAGATGCAGATAACCGATGTTCAGAGACAAGATAGCAATCCTTAAAGCATGCAGTGGTTGATATCCACCAGCCAGCGTTGATTAGCAAACATTTAAGAAGTGGGAGGCAGATATTTATCCTTAAATTAAGGGGTTGACCTTCAATGTAAGGCAGTTGATGACTGGCATCACATTTTCTTTCATTGCTCTCAACGGCTTCATTTAGTCATAACATTTTAAGGATTCATCAGTTGTGTTTAATCTGGGCCACCACAGGTTTGTTTGTGTCGCATTTCACCAATTGATATTTCGTTCATTCATAAAATCTCAAATTCTGTGGATTCAGTTACTTTTCCCATTTTATTCGTCACGCTCAACCTGTTTGTTTAGATGTAACATTTCAAGGGTTCATGCTTTTTTCAATTGGTTGATACCAGGATGCACATGTCTTTATGTGTTACCCTCTCATTTTTCAAATTTATTTTGCTTCATCACACCCTATAGGCCTTGTGATATTTCACACATTCATTAAAGTTTCTGATTACATTAGTCCATGAATTTTATACATTTCATAGTTTCATTTGATTTATACCATTTGGCAGGTTTTTGTCCAAAACTCGCGTTTAATTGGTTCATTTATTTTCATGTGTTTTCGGTTCATTTATGTTTCGCATTTATCTTTGTCACTCAACGGTTTCACTTAGTTATAGCATTTCACAGATTCGTCACTTTCATACCATTGCACCATTAATTTTGTCATATGTTACAAATTCATTAACGAATGAAAGAATTGTCATCTGCCTACCATGCAAGATTAAACCCAGTTAGCATTTCTGAATTTAATGCCCCACTAATTCTTCAGATTAGGAGCAATGACGACAATCTCTACTCGAATAATATCCTCTGTGAATAAAACTCAACATGGGGGAAGACTTTTACTTGATTGACATCCTTCTATGAAAAACTCGACATGAAAGTCTTACCCTTTTCACGGGAGTTATTCCAGTTTTTTACTAAACTAGGGACACGCGAGTGACACTCTCCTCATAGTTCACACTTTACTGCTCAACATCCCAATTACCCCTAGCCTCATGCAAAAAATATAACACTCATATTTCTGTACCCTTATCACTCATAATAAATTACCTTTGTTTCTCTTATATACCTCTCCTTTTTATCTCTGGAAACGGAGCTTGGGACGCACCTTTTTATCTCTAGAGACGGAGCTTGGGATGCACCTTTTTATCTCTGGAAACGGAGCTCTGGGACGCACCTATCATTTTTGGATTCCACTTCGAACATAAATGGTATTTCACTCATTAAATATACTTATGTGAGAATACGGACTCGTCTTGCTTATACCACCATTTTTTCTTCATTCGGACTTATCCACTAATCCTTTGATTATATTTGCACACGACGCACTAGGACACTTTATTACCAGTCTCACTATTGGTTCGTTTCTGTCATTTGCGGTTGTCAGTTGCTCCTGGCTCCTATTGACTGATGATTATCACGTGTCTCAGGTTTAACCTTTGTTCTCAGTTATCATGTTTCCTGTCATTCCTGGCTTTAGCAGCTCTTACGTTCGAGTAAAATCTTTCTTCATTTTTCCCCACTCACTACCACGCCCCTTTTCTGGTGGTTCCTCTTACCTGAGTGCTACGCTTTTCATTGCTTATCTTTCCAGAGATTATTATTTCATGTTTACTTATTATTTAACACTCATATTTCTGTATCGTTATCACGCATAATAAATGACCTTTGTTTCTCCTATACACCTTTTGTTCCGTCGGTAACGGAGCTTGCGACACACCTATCAGTTTCGGGACATGCTTCGTACATGAAAATCATTATGCACACACTTACATTTGCCGTCGCCGTCCTCAGCACATGGTCACATTCATCCTAAACACGCCCATGCACACTCAAATTACCTTGCCCATCGATAAATGTCAATCATAGCCACAGATGCTGGACGTCAGGTTGTTGATGGTAGGTAGAGCCATCTGCAATCCCATTCTCCACTAGAGTGAATAGCTGAAACTAGGGATTGGTATCCCTGAACACCTTGAGTTCTTTTTATACAACAATGACATGTAATAGTATAGCCCACGGTCTTTAAACTCACTAACGCATCAGTATACATGTAGGTGCATGTCTGCATCTGGCAATCACCTATTAACTACAAGATAAGTTACATTACCCATAAGGATGACTTGCAAGTTGAATCATGCATGGACGCCTAAACAGAATTTTTGAGAAGTCTGAGATGGATTAAATTTCCTTCTGCCAGTTTCCACATCCTTTTTTCACTCAACCATAGTGCACAACCATCAATGCACAAACACTGATGCGGATATTTCTTGATGCATGTACGTTAAACATGTGAGCAGATCACGACATATACAGCAGAAGTACTGAGACTGAATCAGCAGGAAGACCTGATCACTTAGAGCTAATTTGGCCATCTTATTGGTGAATTCTCGATCAATTCATCTGATCTCTTTGCTGTGCATTATGCAATCCCTAAATCAACTATGCAGGCACCAAAGAATGTCCATACATCAAAGCCTTCCATCTAATCTCCAAATAAAGACTGTTCGCACATCGACACCTGATATCAACTGTTCACATGTCAATCATTCACACATCGAGGAACATCCATGCATTGAGGTTCACCATCTAACACCTACATACCGATCGTTCACGTATCAAGGAGCATCCAGGTATCGAGGATTGTCATCTTTTGTCCACAAACCAACTGTTTGCGCATCAATGGCTGCCACCAACTGTTCGCATACCAATCTTCCAAACACCAAGAAGCATCCTAGCATCAAGGATTGTCACCTGCTGTATGCATGTCACCCGTCCACACATAGTGGAACATCCCACATCCAAGATTACCATCAAATGTTCGCATATCGACAGCCCACACACCGTGGAACGTCCATTCATTCAAGGATTGGCGACTACTATCCATATGTCAACCTTCCCCATATCGAGAAATGTCAATGCATCGAGGATCGACATTTTCCGTACACATATCAACCACCCTCACATCAAGAAACGTCCACTCATCAAGGTCCACCATCTACCGCTACAAACCAACTGTTCGCACAACAGTATCTACCATCGGCCATCCGCATAGCAATCTCCCACACACCATGGAACATTCACACAACTAGAATCGTCAACTACCATTCACCAACCGATCATGTGTCCACGGATGCCTGCCATTCACCGTACGCATATTGACTGTCCCCCCACCGGGACAGTCATTATACGTACAGTCCATTGACCATATGCATATTGACTATCCCGGTGGGGGGACAGTCAAGATGCATACGGTCAAGGGCAAGCATCAACGGAAACATGGTCAGCAGGAGGATGGGAGATGAAGATCCCAGATGTGTGGACATTCCTTGATGTGAAGAAGATCGATATGCTAATGGCTGATGGCAGACATTGTTGCGTGAATAGATGGTTTGTGGACAGTCGAAGGTCATCCTCAATGAGTAGACGTTTCTCGATGTGTAGATGGTTGACATGTGTACAGAAGATGATGATCCTCGATACATGGACATTTCTCGATATGTGGATCGTCGACATATAGACAGTAGAGGGCAATCCTCAAATGTATGGAAGTTCCACAATGAGTGGGTAGCCGATACGCAAACAGTCGATGTCAATCCTGGATATGTGGACATTCCTCCATGTATGGATGGTTGACATGCAAACAGCAGATGACAATCCTTGATGTGGGAATGCAACTCAATGTGTGGACGATCGATATGTGAACAGCCGATAGCAGACATTGATGCGTGAACAGTCAGTTTGTGAACAGAAGATGCCAATCCTCGATATCTGGATGCTCCTGTGACACGTGAATGTTCGATATGCAGACAGTAGATGGCGATCTTCAATGTCTGGACATTCCTCGGAAAGTGGATGGTTGATATATGAACAGTCGACCCAAGGCACCAACACACGGACAGTCGATATTTAGAGATTAGACGGCTCTCTTCGATGTCTGGACATTCGCTGGTACGTGGATAGTTGATATGCGGACAGCACAGTACACACCACAGTGATCAACCAGAACGACCTGGAATTCCCCGACATGATGACAAAATTAGCGGTTATGACCTTGAATTCCTTGCCCATCTGTCAAACTACTTCGGGTGTTTTTCATGAACTGCAAAATGGATTTAGATGAAATTACGAGTTACCGAAAAGTGAACAAAATGCGTATGTATTGAAAACTAAGTTTTTTGTACTGTGCACAGTTGACGGCAGGCAGGTGGCATTCCTTGATGTACTTGAGATGCGAGTAGTTGATGACGGCAAGCGTTGATGCCTAGGAACTTCTCTCCATTCCTGAAATAGAAATGTATACCTAAAGGTCATGCCTTAAGTCAGCAAGAATCAGCAATTAAGCAATTTTTGGTCAAAGTCTTAATTTTCAAAAAGCCAATGCTCTCAGCTAACAACTGTTACATTTTATGTCATTGTTATATTTTACCTTGCTAGGCCTTTCCTAAAATGTAGCATTTTTGTAATTGTTACAGTTTACAGGAATGCACATGCGAGAAATGTACCATTGTTACATTTATAAAAGCGAAGTCATGCATTTCATGAGTTTGCTTGGTATTTACCACACAGAGGAAAATGGTTCACACACTTAACAGGTTCTTTCATGGATTGTTTGAATGAAATTCTGTCAAATAGACCAGGTCGAATTTATACATGTGCACCTATGTTGTTTCCATTGTTTTTTAACACAAATAGATTTTTAGTAGAGTCAAAACTTTACCCCATTCAGTTACAACTCCAGAGGACAGGAGTTTTCAAGGTTAGGTAACAATTATTGTTGAAGCGTATATGCAATCTTTTGTTGGCACTCACATGTCATACATTTTGTAGCCGGCATTACAGTAACCACATTTCACAGATTTTAAGCACAACAGAAACATTGACATCGTATTTTGGCTAAGGCTTATCGCATTTCTTTGACAAAAATGATCACAGCTCGTTCCACGTAAAATTGTTGCGAGTACCCCGGCCGTGTCAGATACCACTTATTCTGATTTTGGTCATTTACTTTGATACGTAAAGTATAATAATTGTATGTTTCTTTTATGTAAATTGCACATAAAATGTAACAACTTCTTACATTTTACGAGATACCTAGCAATGTAAAATGCAACAATTGTAACATTTTAAGAAATTGTTACATAATACATCAGAACCCCATTCATCTGTGGTAAAAAAATTATAATTTTTGAAAGTATCTTGGAATTTCAGGCTATGATATGTACAGCAACTTATTTGTTTAATTTCATAAACATCCATCAAGAACTTGGTAGTGAAATAAATTTCTAATTCATTTTAAAGGTGTTATGAATAGAGGTTCTACTTCCAGTTTTCTACAGTATACATGCTTTTTGGCTGGAAAGAATGATAAGATTCAACAGGTCGTTCATTTGCTTTTACGGTTTTACCAAATATAAAAGTTTGAAAATCTTAACATATATGACAAAATTTTATTTTTTTTAAATTCCCTTGGTTTACCGGATTTTAGCAGAACGTTAATTGCTCATTGCAGTTGTGAAGTGGGGAGAGTATTCATTTCACTACTATACTTGAAAGATGGGTGATAATTCCTACCAAAAGCAAAACCATCAATTCCTGGACTTGTGTTATTTTTCATGTTCTTTAATGTAATTTTATTTCTTGCTCGATCAAAATCGCTAATTTTTTCGTATATTTTGAGTTTTTGCAGTGTCACTGATATTCTCAATTCCGCGTGCACTGTCTCTAGAAGCATATAGTTCTTCGTAAAAAGATTAAATTCACTTAAAATTTCTTTTTGTTTTGTCAAAGTTTCACCCGAGGGTTTTACCACCCTAGTTTAATTGTTAACTTAACTAAGTTTTGGTTTTCTAAGCCACAAAAGTACTGTGTTGCCTTATCACCTTCTTCAATCCTAAAGGCCCAGTCACACAGCCGATCACGCATGAATCACTCATACAACACGCACAAATTGAATTTGTGCGTGTTTTGATCGTCGAGAAATTTTCCGGGTGTAGACGTTAGAAATCACTGACAAATAACTGACGAATCACCTATGGCCCACGCACATATCACTTACAATCACTGATGAATCACTGACATATCACGCATATCGACGTATACAAGCCAAAATTATATGGTATTCCACGAACCTTCGACGCATGAATCACTGACGGATCACGTTCAAACACTTTTGTAAGTGATTGTCAGTGGATGTCAGTGGAATGAACGTCATATATGCGTATTTCATGCGTGATATGAAGGTGGGGCGTCAGTGGACGGACGTGGACGTGCGTGATTTCGAACCAGTTCTGACGCATAAGCACTGATGGCAAACGCGTCTCCAGCGCATAATCACGCATACTCGACGCATAAACTACGCACTTCAACTCACGAATTACGCACACCGACGCAGAGTTGTGCGTTGTAAAATTTTTGAACCGTTCAAAACTCAAAATCGCGCACAACCCCTCCTCGACGCACATCCACTTACATTCACTGAATTAAACCGACCAATTACGCATACGACGCAAGCTTCACGCATAAGCGAAAACCTGTGCGTGATTCATGAGTGATTCATGCGTAATCGGCTGTATGACTGGGCCTTAAGCCTTTTACATAATTTTCTTATTTTTTTTACAAATGAACATTGCATTCCTGCATTAACTCTTCGTAAACAAGATTTGAAAAACCTCTCTTTTTATTAATTCAATCCGCTTGAATCTTTTGTTTTTGCTTTTACATTACAATAGAAAATGTTATAGTAATTGGTCCTGATGTTGTTCAAAAGAACACCAAAAAATAAAAAAATGATCAATATCCTTCAATAATTCTTCATTAAAGTGTTCATTATTGTATGGCTGAGCAGAATACTCCCCAATAGTATCGATAGTCACATTTCTAACTTTGGTTAAATAATGATCATCTTCTAACAGAGAATTATTAAATCGTCACAAACTGCGCAGTTTTTAAAAATTGCTACTAACAGTTAAACGTGAAACAAATGCTTGAGTGTTTTGTTTTGTAACCTGGACTAAGAGTTTACGCTATCCACCATCTTCAAAAACTCATTGCTGACTAAAAAATCAAGACATTTTGCAAGGAGTCTTTTTAAACAATGTAAAGCATTTTTGGACTATTCTCAATGGGTCCACAAGATTAAAAGTGCTTTTTTGATTCTCAATTTCCCTTTTCAGATTAGGTTTGGTTTGTTGTAATTGAACAACATTCCAATCACAAGATAATAACAAAAGCAACGCAGAGTGAAGAAATGTGCCCACGAATGCACAGCAAACAGTGTGCTTTTAGGGGTGTTTATTTGTATCATAAAAATGGCCACTAGATGACACAAAGTACATCGAATCCATCCGAAAACAGGAACATATCAATGTTTGTTTAATAAAAAGCCAGTTACCCAAATTTCATAAAAGTCTGTGAAGGAACTTGAGAGAAATAAAGCAAACGGAAAAATGATATTGCCACTAGGAGCCACAGCGTTTTTCGTATGCGGCTGAAAGTCGTCATCTGTTGTCAACTTCATATAAATACTCTTAGTCCTAAATTTAATAAAGATCCTGCTATGGGTTTAGGAAACACTGCTATGGGCAAAAAACTGCCAATAGGAGGCGCCACAGTAGTCAAAGTCGTCATCGTCAACCATTCTCATCACACTGAGAACATAATGTGCCAATTTTCACAATCATCCTTAGAATGGTTTGGTTGATAGGTGGAGATAAACGTAAAAAATGTAAAATTGCTACCAGAGGGCACACCGGTTGTCGGATTCGCCCGGATTGGCATTTGGCCTATATAAATGAACTCTTCTTCTATACCAAAGATTAATATATAGGCACAAATAACACGATAGCCTGGTTTCTTGAAAGAGTTCTAGTACAGTGAGTAGCAAATTAGTAATGACTTTAAGTGTGTTGATCTCTGCGCCCAGCAGTCTGTATCATGAAAATCGTATTTTTCGGGCCGATCGGAGTCCATATAGTCGGGTCATGAAGTTTTCAGTTGCGCTAGCGACGGGCCCGGGGATGTCGTTGGGGGTAATGCAAGATTCAGAGAGATTCGAGTAGGTTCAGTGATTACTAAACGTTTGAGTGTTCTACTGTTTTATCTGCAATTTGTGTTCTTTACTAGGCGATTTATATTGTGCGCTTTGCGAACAGCATGCAATCGGTGTAATGAAGCGAAAAAGTGAAACGCTAGGTAGAGGAAACTAAGAAGATGATAATTGGTTTCAATGATTTCCACGCATTGATCATAGAGATTTTACTGCTGGACAACATCCCAAATTTATACACGAATGGAAGACGATTATTAATAGACTATAACTGAAAATGATGAGCTATATTCAGGACATCATGTATTTAAACATTTTTGTCCGTTCAAGGTTTTGTCCTGCGTGGCCTCTTTACATTTTTGCCTAATCTTTCATATATTTTGGACTTGAGAGCACTAAATTCTTATTTTAGCACAAACGGGGTTCACCAATTGTCATGTCTCGTTTACAGTTCAGTCATAAAGGACTATTTCAACCTCTAGAATGCTGTATCTCTCATGAGCGATAACAATTGGTATTATAGAAGTCGTTTTCAAGGAATTTCGACGATGGTTTCCATTATGGCAGCAAAAAACTAACACTTGAAAACCATTTTGTTAGTTGACGGTTTGCCTGTGATGAAACCCTATGTAGGGCGATATGGTCAGACCTAACTGCAGTGTCTTAATCTTTTTTACAAACACCGATTAAAGGGATTGAAACTACATTTCAGATGAGTAAAATCCACCCAATTTCCCAAAAGCTCCTTCATAAAGGTAACGTAACCTTTTAGTTATTCAACAGTGTAATTACACTATGCTTAAATAGGATAAAAGTTCATTAGGATATTTTGCACGATTTTTGACAGCAGTTGGTTAATCCAAGATATTTACTGAAAAAATGAAATCATTCACAGTATCAAAAATGTAACCTTCTGACATCTGCAGGAACTACCGTTTCAACTACACAGCGATAACTAACAACGTTACAAACAATTAGCTGTCAATGTTGAATTGTGACTAAAGCGTTCGGGGTTTAAAAACATTAACAGAGTAATCTGATATTGAATTGTTGTCGAATGATTTGACAATAAAACATAATAATGGTAAGAAAAACCGCAATTAAAGAGGAATTATCACAAACACATGAAGAGTCCACATGCGACCACACATTTCAAAACTCTCACTCGATTGAACTCTTCGCTCAGCTTTTTCCATCCTTGCCCAATTTTTTTACTTTTTTGTCATCTAAATGGACGATCACATCCCCTTTCCAAGAAGCTGCGATCTGGCCAGCTAAAGGCCAGCATCGTTATGCTTTTTAGTGTTTGCCTGATGACCATTTTCAAAAAAACATAACGTCGACTTAACACATGTTATAAAAGCAGAGTACTTACTGCGTGATGGATCCACAGATGTTCAGGCACTCCACACAATATATTTATAGATCTCATTGTAGTAGTAATGAGGTTTCGTATGTAGCAGTAGTAATCGCACGTATCTCATGTCACAACAGCAGCAGTTTTCTGGTTCGAATAGCAGTATTCAGTTGAATCTCATTGGCGGGAAATACAAAAGTCACGTGACAAGAGACTCAGGGTACCCCCTCCCCGTTGTTCTATTGAATGTAACGATTAGGCAGTGCAGACAAACACAGTTAGGCTACTACCGACCATAGGTACCTGGTGCGAAGTTCCCTTAGTGCAAACCCAATATAGACTTTGGTTCCCAGCATGCGTACCACATCACAGATTCTTTTCGATGGAGTTCCCGATGTGGAGCTAAACAATCGCAAAAGGCCGGTGAGCATCTAATTGAGCCCATTCATGGGTAACGTACATCGCTTCTGGGTGCCGAGGTTATTTACATAACACAAATATAACCATATAAGGCGGGTGGTGAGGGTGGTGGGTGGGGGGGCAGTAGCAGCAAATGGGGGAATCGTTGGGCAAGGAAAGAAAATAGTGGGCAAAAAAGTTCCTTTAAATCGTGAAGTAGTTCAGATGTGAGACTTTTGAAAAAAATATTTCATGAGGACTCACTGTCGGTGATAAATTTACCCTGCGCTTTAACTGTGGATTTTGTTAGCATTATTAACTGCCATTCCACGAAGTCGACTCTAGGGTCATCGCCTCAGGTCTTGAAAAAATGTGCTTTCGTACGTCCTGTTGACATATTTTCAAAGGTTTATTTGAAATTATCCAGGCCAGTATTTTCTAAGGTGGAGCATCATCAACACTTTGGCCTAATCAAATATTTCCAGTGATTAAAGTAATTTTAAAACGGTTCAAGTGAAAGTTAGAGAAAATATTTTGTAATATTTTTTATAAAAACTGTTGAGACTGTTTATATGATGACAGCTTTTGCATTTTCAAACGAGTTTCCGTTAACCTTAATTGGAGCGCCAAAATGCGCTAAATTATGCATGTTTTTGTGTTTAGCCATTTTTGAGGTGCGTTGGGGGTTCAATTCGTGGGCTGTTGGTGATTTCATATAATATTTCCTTATCAATTTTCTGTGTGACTAAGGAAATAAAAAATAAAAAATTGGTTTTTTGTTCGTTTCCAAGCAACAGGCAATGAAAAGGACATACCATCTCGTATTTTACAATCCTTGACTAAGGACAAAAAAATTATTTTTTGAACTTTTGATTTACGTGATGACTTTATACTAGATGTGTTTTTGCATCATTATTTTGGCAGCTGACCGAGTACCCCTATTGCCTAATAGTGGTATCGCTCGATTGTTGAGCATGTGCTTTGAACAACAGCGGTGTTAGTTTTGAACTAAAAAAAGAAATATACAATGTGTATAAAATGATACGCTGTACAAAGTATTCAATAAGAAGACCTGTCAATCATTACCATGTGTTTGGTTGCCTAACTAAGTTCAAAGTATTCAGTAAGAAGACCTAGCTGTCAATCATTAGCACGTGCTGGTTGCCTAAGTGTCCAGCGGGAAGCAAATCTTTACAGCATCAAGTGCTTCCCTTAGAAATACACCGTGAACTAGTGGAGTCTTGTTTAATCTGTCTTTTCTCTCAAGAAACTTGCCCTACTGATCGCACGCCTACCTGTAGGAATACCTTAGTTCTAAGAGATGACCAACAGCGACCAAGGTACATAAAAGCCCAATCACGCTCAGGATCACGACGCCACGGTATTGTGTGTGCAGGATGTCGAAGTCCTTTACTCCAATCCCCCGACCTATATTTTAACTGGTATGCTTGAAGTCCGACGTCATTGTAGCTCCGTCAGGGTAAAATCGGCCCTCTGTGCAGTAAGCAACAACTCCCGACTTTTCAAAAATTTAACCGCCCATGCTCGGCTTAGCGCCCACCCCCCTATTTTTTAGATTTCCAATTTAAGAGTCCTGGGCGGTAGCGCGGACAAGTATGGTAAGTCAAATTTCAATCATTTGCTCGTCAACACATTTTGTCACTTGACTGTTACAATTTAATTATGATTACGCACATGACTCACGTGTAGTAGCGATAGCTCGCTAGCACGTATTAATAAAACTTCACGACATTCAACTGTATTACGGTATGTATGGAAACTGTTGTCTGCGCCGGTGTCTGTAGTTGCAATGTCGAAATAGATACTTAATTTGCGTATGGTTTCAACTCAAGGAGTTCTAATCTTGCAACTGGTAACCAAACGAAAGGGCGTGAAACCACCAAAGCAACAGTATGAAAACAATAAACGAAAACGGGAATTCCTTCCGAAATGGAAGGAAGATTTTGACTGGATACGGTATCATAGCGACCAGAAATAAAATGTGTTGTGTCCCATGTGAAAAATACGCCGACGCAAACACTTCATCTCTTGCGTCTGGGTCAGATGCGTTCAGGATAGAATCTTTGAAAAGTCACAAACAATCGACGGAGCACTCAGCAGCTTATAAAAAACATATAGCTTAATTGGAAAGCAGGGGTAAACTTGTAGCGTGGTGAAATCCAAATACAAATACCCATTTTAATAAACTTGAGCAAAATTTAAATATGAATATATGCTCTTGCACATGTTTCAGTATTGAGCTTGTGCTAACAGGTATAATGTGCGACATTCATATGTGTTTGAAAAGTATAATTTGAGTTTAACTACCTTTGGACAAGTGTGTTATAGGTCAGGACAAGTAAATTTCATTTCTGCTTGTCCGATAGGACAAGTTAAAATAAAAGCCTGTTATTGTCGAGCCCTTTTGCTGTTAACTAATCATAACATTGGCTGTTTTAATCAGATCTCGGAAATTTCCAGAATCCTTTCATTTCATTGATCTCAGAACAAAAGAGGTAAACATCATCTAAGATGTTTTAAAGTACATCTTAGCAAGTTTGACCCCATACACAAAATCTGGGCAACTCCAATGGAAGTTACTCTATTAATTACATAATCAACATTCTGACAATTTGGTTCACCTATAAATCCAGCAATGCAGTTTGTTTCATTGTAACTCAATGGTTTCATAATCTTAATATCTCAGTTCTTGTGCTTTTTTTCTTGTTCATTCTCAGTTTGAAATTAAAATATGGTTGACCATCAGTGTTCTCCTCCTCCGAGTGTTGTTGCAAATATAGTGTACCCTATTGTGCTTTTAGGACGAGTTTCAGAGTTGGAGGAACTAGAACAAGAAGAACAAGACGAACAGTTGTTGAAAGTGCCAGGACAGGCAGAGCTGCCTAGTGTACCCAGTGAACCTGTGGTGCAGGAGTCGAGGAGAGGTGAGATATTCTCTTATCAATATATTAATAACAAGGATCACCTCATCACTGCCGACCACTGCTCTCCTTGTAGACACTTAACACATTCACGCTGCATTCACTAAGCTATGACCAATCACGAGCAGGAAAAAAAATCAGTGCTCGTAATTTTTCCCTTGAAGATTTCCTCTTTTTTGGTTTCAATTTCCTCTTAGTTTGATTTCCATTTTCCTCTTTTTATTCGCTTTTCATGCAAAAAAGTTTCTTGCAGATAAATTTACTACTTACACAAAAATATTTCACTCAAGCTTTGACCAATCACAACCAGGTAAAATAACCAAGGCTCATAATTTTCATCTTTTAAGAAGATATCCTCTTTTTGGTTTCGATTCCCTCCTATTTGATTTCCAGTTTCTTCTTTTTGTCTCTTTTTATTAGTATTTTAACTTTATTTTTGCACAAAATGTTTCTTGTTGTTAAATTTTACAACAAGAAATAATTCTATCACATCAGCCTATTTATTTGTATTTGTAAAATGATATGTCACCTGGAAAATTTTCCTCTTCTTTGTCATTGGTCATTACAAGCCTTAAAGAATTTCAACCATATTACCTATTGGCGCATTCAATTCAAGTAGACAAATTTTCTGACAATGAGCTCTGCAGAACCTGTCGAGGTTCGCTGTTAAGGTAACAACTTTAGAGAAAATAAAAACCATATAATACAAATAGACAATTTTGCTTTTGTTTACTTGCCAATTTTTGTATGTAGCGCTGTCCAACTACATACATGACAGTGCACACGTATGAAATTGAGGTACCGTTTCGGCCTGTGATCAATTCTTACACTCGCATGCGCGGGTTACCTGTAAAGGTGGTGAAGTTATCCACGTTATAAACCTGCGAATGTTGTATCTGTGTTTGATAAAAGTTTTGAAGGGATATTATGCATTAGAGAAAAATGGGAATTGCGTAATAAAATGCTCTGAGCTAGTGAACATTATGAACGGGGTTCGACTGTAGCTCTAATTCTATGTCTTTTGCGGAGCTGCCAACTGTTAGGGAATTACCTACCAAGGAGATGTATCCTAAGTACTGTTGTGTAATGTAAATAGCATGTTAAGCTTGCTCTTTCTCAATTGGTTAGTTGAAGTTACTGTGTGATTTGCTCACCAGTGAGAAACAGTTGAAACTCTAGTCTAATCTCTAGTCTATAATATTACTATGGACTGAATCCCTGCCCCTCAGTTTTCAAAATAGACTAGACAATCTTTAACTGAACTCTGGCAGTTAGGTTGAAATAGCGTTATTGTCGGACTTTTGTCGGGTAATTAACGCTTTGTTGATGAATGGATTTTCGCAGTTAATTGTTGTGATTTCAACTTGTGTGGAGCAGCTCCTAGTGTGGTGTTGTAACAATTTAGTCAAAATTGAGACGGATTCTAGCACTGGAAAAGAAACGGAGATGTGCTTGTGTCGCTGGAGTTCTTGGACAGATTTTCTTTAAATTTGGCACACACGCTTCTGTTAGGTTGACAATGAGAACACAAAAAAAGGACAGATGGAATTCTATTTTCTCATTTTTTTTCAGAAATGATCAACCATAAAAGTTGTCAGATGTTATGGAACTATTGTGTTCGCTTTATTGTTTTTATAAACAAATTTTTGCCTTTCATTTTCTAGCTGTGGAAGAAGATAAAGATTTAAAAGAGCTTCAAGCATGGGCAATGTAATGAGCGGACTGTGAACACATCAGACAAATGTCGGTCATGACTCGAATAATGAAGTACAAAATTCTATTGGTAGTTGTACCAACTTAATTTGAAATAAACATGAAGCCCTCTATAGTTTGATTGGTTTATGATGATGCTGTTACCGAGCCGCTACCGTGTCATTAACATGAATACATGTTGGTGGATGACTTCAATTAAAAGAAGAGCTTTGATGTACTGCAAAGTGTGAGTTTCCAAAATCTGCACTGATTTCTGTAGACCACAAGACATTAGCCTGGAATTACGGTGAAAAATCCTTCATTTATTGAATAGAAATTAAATACTTCAAATTCACAAGCCAATCACTTCAGTGGGTGTTATTTTGCTAGGATAGGTTAGTAAAAACACTCTTAAACGCTTTCCTTTCATCCACATTTCGCGAGATCTTCCTTTTCTTGCAAGAAGCATACTCTATGGAATGCTTTTCTGGTGATTGTTGCAGACATGCACCAGTTCTACTTTGAAATCATTTCAAATCGGTGTTATCTTGGCTTGATTTATTTCATGTTAAGAAAACAACTTCAATATGATATAAATTGACATGGAGCTAGATTTTTGGATGTGAGTGTATGTAAACATAACTTGACAAGATGATGTCGTCCATTTGGGCAAGTTGTACCAGTTCATGTTATTTGATGTCTGCTACAACTCTGAACACAAACAGTGACAGTGAAGCAAGAGTATTCGTCACAGTTGTACTTGTGAGCCACCTTTTGTTGGTATTACATACATTTGAAAAGCATTTCAGCTCATATACTTCTTACTTGACACTCTTTTGTCTAAGGGGGGAGGTGGATAATGTCAATCACAGTGATATGGTATCAGTATTCTGTGTGTCAAGACACTTGTGTGCCCACAGTTTTAGATAGGGTGTCCATTTAGGCATTCAACTTGTTACAAACTGACATGGATCAGCAGTGGATGTTTCTTGTCAAAGTGCCATTTCGCTGACTTAAAAACGAAAACTGAACGGAGCATTTTACTCCCATGAAATTTGCCTCGTAATATTCCTCACTATGATAGTATACCATTTCATTATCAACTCGAGCCCTGGCAATGTGTACGAGCCCCATTTTTTTGAATTTTCAATTTTTGGGTTTGCCAACCGTAAGAAACTCTTGCATTTTCTTGAGTCACTGTTGACAACACTTCAGAGTTCATATGAAAAATGGTACATGCGCACATTTTTGCCTGTTGGGTAACAGAAATGGATTTCTGTTATGGTAAGGGATGTTACGAGATCCAATTCATTTTCCGTTCTTTAGCAGGGTGAAGTGTAGGTTTTGACGAAGTTATCATTTTAGCATTGTTGATGCTTGCACATGGTTTCGTGTTTTTCACTTGTCCTATACTTAAGATTTGATGATACTGTTGACCATTGCAGTTACATTGATATTATGTTTACTTTCAAATATTGCACGTTTTGACAGGAGTGACCTGTTTGTGTTACATAATCTATGTCCTAAAACCTCTGTGATTAGTTGACTTCATTTTCCACTGTTGAGCTGTTAATGCTATTTCCAAAACTAGTTAAAGTGCTGCTATGTAACTTAACATTTATTGGTAAGTGTAGTATGCCAGCATTGGAAAAGTTTTGCAAATTTGGACAATAATCTTAGTATTTAGTTGGTATAAACAACTGAAAACTTACTAGTGCTCAGCGTTTATTGTTTGATGCATGTCATCAATTTGTCTGTATAAGGAAATGGCAATGTTATAGGGTTTGTTGCTATTCATTTATTAAGCTGTAGCACATTTCAAATGTTTGACAACAGTATCAAAATTTCCCTCAGCGTAGGTGATTTCAACTAATTCTGGACTTGAAGAAGCTTTTTTTTGCTGTTGGAGTTTCTCTGATATAGATTTTGTTATTACATTTTGGACTTCTGATTTTCTTTTATTAAAGTATTACTATTGCGTTATTTGTAAAGTGGGTGCAATATAGACTCAGTAAGCCTTTTTCTTAAAATATTGTTCCTGTCCAGCTTTCAGTGTACATCTGTCGGTATGCTGTTGCATGCATAGTTTATTTTTTCACCACCAGCCGGATTTTACATTCTATGTATTACGTAATAGTTTAAGTCCTCAATCCTAGTCCCTGTTTCTGATAATGTGATAATATGTTGTATTTTATACTGAGGTCAAATTGTGGACAAATGTCTGACTTGGTGAAGTTTGAACTTTCATTGCAAGTATTTCTAAAACATAATCGTTGTGCTAACCCTGACCTGTTGTAGCCGATCATAATAGTTCAAGATAGACTGGGTGATGAATGGCTGGTCATTTGTTGTTGGCTGTTACGTTTAATTTTGCCTATTGTTACGATCTATGATAGGGTGTGTATACGGAACTGTCGTTTTGGTTAAGGGACTGTAAAATCGGACAATACCATTGAGTGTTACTGTCTTGTCAGCAGTGCCGACTCTACTTTGTGACTGATCAGGGAGACATCTATTGGATGACAGCGTCTTTCCAGCAGACTGCGTACATGTATTTGATTTGTGCAGTGCATACATAAACATCTTATAAGCAATATCATTCTGTTTCTTAATTGTTTGCGTTTGACTACCATTAAGCGGTGGCTGGATAGAAATCGTCCTCGAACGGAGGAATCTAAAGGGAGTGCCTCATATGCACCGTGGGTGCACTAAAAATTGAGAAGACCAGTAAACTTAAATGTCCGTAACTCGAATCTGTATGCAGCGAAGCTAACAAAGTCTAAGTGATGGCGAAACGTAGGGATTGCGAGGGAAGCTTCTAGTTGTGTTTAAAAGTGGATTGGGGTTGTGCGTACATAAGGTTCGTGGCCCCAACAGTGGCACGGTATAGGGTAAAGTGCAAACGCGCATTTTAAAATGTGTCCGATGTCGAACTTCATTACTTAAAATGGTAATCATTAAACAGCCGCTGTTCTTTTCTGAAACGTAAATCTTGGGCACAACATTACTGTCGGTATAATTGTTACGCAACTTGGGTATATGTTTGTCAGAAGATATGGATGTGCTGGGAATGACCTTAGAATCACTTCGAGTTCCAGACTAATCTGTTTATTTAGATGCGCGCACGTGTAAGGTTCTCGCATGTTAAAGTTTTTTCGGTGAAAGTATGAACATTGCCGTTTTAGATTATCCAATACAAGAAGATACTCAACAGTCTTGAGATTAAGGAGAACAAAACATGACAGAGGTTGAGCTACCTTTAAGCATCTATATGTATTTTACTTCTTTTGAGAATTGTACCTGACTACTGTTTTAGAAGTTTATCATTTCAGCGTGCAACACGCATCCGCCCGGCGGTAAGGTAATTTTTTCTTTCCTGTGGACATGCATCATGTTGAAGATTTGAATTTTCAACGTTTCTTACCGGCCATCAACATTCACCTCCCTTAAGACTTGACTCTGCTTTTTCTCCACCCGTGTTCAGCAGACCATATCATTTTTCATTTGGCAAACCTAAACAAAAGATTGATTGAAAAGGATTCTAGTTAGTTCATGGTGTTTGGCTGAAAAAGCGTATTTCGGACCTACCAATTGTGTGCGTGGACGCGAGGTGTTGTACAAAAGTAGTTCGATAGTGGTCTGAAATAGCTACAGTGATATAGCAGGGATTTACAGCTGACGA
This sequence comes from Phoronis australis, assembly GCA_002633005.1. Lineage (NCBI taxonomy): Eukaryota > Metazoa > Phoronida > Phoronidae > Phoronis > Phoronis australis. Next base: position 125,188 of record NMRA01000754.1, on the reverse strand, counting down.
ATTTTACCGTAGGCCGTGCGACAGGTTATGCTGCAGAGTAAGACAAGAAGTATATGGTCCAATAATGACATGTATTATGGGGTGCCTCATGTACAAAATATTAGGAAACAAGACTCAGCAAGATGGGTAGAAGGAAAAACGCGATGGTGGAATATTGAAAAGGCCCACTCGAGGCTGTAGTATACAAAAGCAAAATATGTGTACAAAACATACAAGGAGTAAAAAGTTACAAGGGAAAAGGTGCATAAGCCTTTGAGGCTAAGCCCAGGAGTATGAGAAACAACAAAATAAACGACACCGATAAAAACAAAATTTTAGATACTAAGTAACGGTAGAGATTAGAGAAGTTAACGCTACAACAAGTGAGACCCAAACGACAGATCTATCTGCATGGCTGGGTAGGCTAGCTAAAACTGACAACAGTAGATGCCGCCCGAGAGTTGATGCGAAACCCCCGTTGGTCTCTTACAAAAATGAACTTACGTTTTTATGGAAAAACTTAAGTTTTTAGCGAAAACTTAAGTATTTTGGAACAACTTTTTGGAACGAATTCAAGTTTTTCAAAAACTTAAGTTCTAAAAACTTAAGTTTTAAAAACTTAAGTTCGTTCCAAAAACTTAATCCAAACTACTTAAGTTTTTGGAAACTTAAGCTTCAGAAACTTAAGTTTTTGAAAAAATTACGTTTTGGAACAAAATTTTAGTAACAAACATAAGTCATCAAAACTTAAGTTTTTTCAAGGAACTACTTTTTTGAAAACTGAAGTTTTCCAAAAGCAATAAGTTTCAATAGGACAGGCATTCAAAAATTTCGATTTTCACTAACACAAGAGTGGGGTAAAGTAACAAATTTAATGATTCTCATATAAGATTTAACAAACTTGAGTTCTATTAATATTTCATTGACACTGATTAATTGCAGAAAATAAAACGCAATTCCTAAAATACACTTAAGTAAACATAAGTAAAATATAAAAATCTTAAAAACCAGAAACATTTCAAAAATCAGTTCATCAAGTGTCATGCACACAGTGCAGTGAAAATTAAATGAGGCTAATAATATATTCATATTTACACTGTACATCCTTCAGTCTCTGACAATATGCGATAACTGAGGGATCAAAATGAAATGTACAAACAGAGAAATCGCTACCAAATCATGAAACACAACCAAAGAAAAAGTGATTACACAGCCAGGAAGGACAACAAGAAAAGTATGCGTTTCATTAGCAGATTTTTTAAACTAAAATTAAAGCAATGACATCAAGAATAACAAATCACTTAACATGCAAAATCCAAGAATATCCGTAGAGACAAGAGCATACACGTAAATAAAACGTTACAGGTAACTAAAAGTTTATCTGCGATGGTCACAGAAGTACAATGCTTATCCTAGAAATAGTGGCTAGAATCACCTATCATAGTTTTCAACCTTAAAAATATCGAGTGTAAAGTCAAAGTTTCGTTTTTGTTGACAATCATGAGGCTGGTTTAAAGTATCCAAGTCACCCCACTGTGTGGAGCTAGGTCCAACAAACTATTGACGTACTTCCATGGAACTGTGATCACGTGGGTTTCAATGACAGCACACAGTTCTAGGTATAATGAGGGCAGACGTATTTTCCTGGTGGCTCTGTCGTCAATAACATAAATAGAAAATGGTCAGAACACTTTTTCCTGTGGAAAAAAATTCCTCACAGGACTGATTACAGAACAAATTGATGTCATAGAAGAAGAGCAAGGAAAGTGATGCCAAAAGAAGTCAACGGAAGCAACAGGCTTGGAGGAACAGTGGATCCAGACTGGGTAAACTGTTCCCACAATCAGACAAACCCATAAAAGTTAAAGGACTTTTGGAAACTGAGTGGAACGAGGGAAGTGGTGTGGTCGTCCGAGGACATGAGATCACAGAAATGGTTTTATAAAGACATTTTTGAGAGTGACTAAACAACTCGACAAGTCAACGCGGGCTGGAAAGAAAGCCAATGACCTTACTGAATTAGCCTATAGCTTGTTTTGCTCTATTTGCGTAAAACACATTACTGTTTAGCCCAGTTTTGAGTGTTTTGTTACAACAACAACACCAAGTTCGTTGCATCCAATCTGCAAAATTTAAGCAATTCCTGGTGGGTAATTGGTCACATTGATCGAGACACGTACGTGAGCGTCGTTTTTTGTGGAAGTACGGTTATGTGATGGTCCTAACCTTGCAGTTTGTCTAGGCGAATTCAATTAATGAAAATACTCCCGACGTCTATCCAGAATCAAGAATAGATAGTCTCCCCATTATGTGTGTCCTTGGTCTCGCTGACAATGGACAGACATGAAGTCATTGACTAGCCGGTTAAATGAAATACGCATTCTGTAGTCCCTTCATTGTCCAAACTCTTTTATTATTTTATCTTCTCCACTTATTCCATTTTTAACATTCATAGCGAGAGTAAATTTAACGACGTCGAAGCCTTTTAGAGTACTTATTCTATATTGAAAATGAATAGCAGTGCTGAACTTATGTTCATTGAATGATCCTAATTTAAGAGGCGTCTACATTTATTTTCATTAAAATACTAGGGCCCAGCTTTCAGATTATTAGAAAATGTTAAGAATAAAAGAGGACCTTATAATGAAGATGAAGAGGCAAAAAATGCCAAAAATGAGTAAACAAAGTGAGCAAACAAAGTCCACAACGTAGTGAGAAGATCTAAGGAACGTAGTGAAGTCCGCAAACAGATCCCCTGGGTACCATCTCGATGCACGACAGCAAGGTGTGTTCAAGAATTAATGTTTCGTAAAATGCCCGGTAACTACGTGGAAGAGAAAAAAATACAGCACGGTGAATTTGAACTATCTGTAGCTACTGACAAACCACTGGCCGGTCTCTAATCTTTGTACTCGAAACGAACTCGAAATTGTATTTGTCAATTTCTCTGCTCCTTTTGTCCCAACGCAATATAAGTGGTTATCAGACTGTGCTCGAGTACATTATACTTTATGCCTATGAGTTTCTAGTCCAAGTTTGCATCTGAAGACCCTTTTATTCATGTTACAAAATCACGGCACAAATATGCAGCAGTTTTAAGGGAATAGAGTGGAGTCGCTATCTTATGATTCACTGGATCCGTGCCTGATGTTATCTGAAATGGGTAGCGAAATTAGGGTGGGTTGTGTTGAATGAAACTGGATTCGAGGGTAGGGGGTTGAAAACCAGCAACAGATGGAATTCCTGTCTACATTCCAATAAACTTGCCTTATATGCCCATAGCCAAGACGCCTATTGGATACACAGTCCATTTAAGATAGTTTTTACGATGCGTTCCAGCTCTTGTAAAACATTCATACTTTTTAAAATCAACTATCAGCAGATAGTTAAGGCATATTCAGCCTACATCGGCAGGTAAAAGCGGCCAACTTCAAAGTAAATAACATAATGACGCCTTATTTCCTGACTTGATGCTTTAAGACCCATGTCAAAACAAAAATCTAAAGAAACGACATCGCCACTGAGTTTGACGGGGTTTCAAAGTAGTACACATACGATCGACATACCCACCGATGTAAGACTCAATGTGCTTTTAAAAGAACACTTCCTTCGACACTTCTTGTGGAAAATTATCAAGCGGGTTACCAAACCATACAATTAATATTTATTATGCACTGAAGTCCATATCATGATTATGTAATATAAATTATTGACCAACGATGGCCAGAATGTTAACTGTATGAGATCACAAGAAATAATTTAAATAAGTAACAGCAAATCAATAAAAACAATGAATAAATAAATAAATAAAAATAAATAATAATAAATAAATAATAACAAATATATGATAATATAACAATAATAAAATTAGTAAATAAGTAGTAATAGTAAATGTTATAATCTTTTAGATCTGAATGAATTAAGACTGCAGAAAGAAATGAAAGAAAGTAATCAATGGGCATAGCATACACTAATCAATATTTCCCAAAATCATGCAAACAATTAACGATAATTTTCTATATAAGCGATCAAATGCAGGGAACTGTAAAGACATAAAAGTTCAAAGCACCCGGTCCATCACTGCATGGTTGACTGGCAGCAGTTTCACACAAAAACATTTTTTGTTTCAATCGTGAACATTATCTATCTTAATAAGTGGGGAAGCAAAAAAGTCACGAATTTTCAATTAACTGTTGCTGCAGACGCAGGTATTGCAAAAAGCACCGTTTCTTTTTACCGTCTGGAGCCGTGTTGTCTTGCCATATTTGTATATTCCACACACGTCCGCTACACGACTCTACGGTCCATGGAAAAACAATGGCCGCCAGTGGCCGTCCAATGGGATTGTTTGTCTCCCTCTGCTTGTTGTACTTTTTCTTCGGTAGATGTCGCTAGTTTAAAAATAAATTTAATAGTAAATAAATGTTTTGTTATGCGTGAACTTAACATCTTGTCAAGTCTCAAAATTAAGCAAAAGCGAGTGTTGCGTGAACTTGGAATACGCGAGGCAACTAATTGTCAAATAATCACGTTACTGCACTAAATCAAGTTACATTTGAATAAAATAATTCACCACAATTTTAGCCTCGAATGGCCGATACAACCGTTTAATAAAGTTTTCTCACCAGTGAGATAACATTTTGGCGGAATCCGTGGCTGGATTTGAACCCGGGCCTCAAGAGTCGCCGACTTTACCAATACACCACTCAGCGGCTGACGTAATCGAACGCGAAAATAGAATACTTAAATGAGCACGAGCAACAATCGCATCTTCAGCAAAGGGCATTGCACCGACATTTATATGCTATGAAAAATAAGACGCATAATTTCCATAAAAACGATATTCAACTAAGTTTAAATCAGTGAAATTTTTCTCTCGTGTTCTCTCACTTGTAAATCGCCGATCTCCAATTTGAATGCGGTTATCGTGTCGTCGGGATCCTTTGATTTGAGCATTATACTCTGTTACTAGTGTTAACGCAAAAGGTACCCGCTCATCCAAAACCTTTACGGCTAACAGATGGCGCTTTTCATCAATCACGTGTCATTTTATCGCTCAAGTAAGACTGTCTGCCAGAGAATCTTAACCAAGAACCTTGACCTACATTCTGCTGCTGCTGACTGTAGCCACAGGTCACGAGAGTTCATGATCCAGACAGTGTATGTCCTGATGAGTGGCGAATTTGTGTGGAAAAGAAATCTTTGTGTCCGACATTCCATGTTTAAAACCCCATTTGTAACAACTATTTATAACATGTAATTAAGGTGAAAGTGTTAATAATATACGCTGTTGTGGTTGCTCGGCCTAAACGCTGGGGTAAAATATATATTAAATGAACGTGACCATGGTGAGGCTACTAATCCGGGCCCGGCCACTTTTCCGCCCGGCGAGATTTTGGCAACTTCACAACCATAATTTTAATTAGGTTGAAATATAACCACTATATTTTTTAAATTATGCTTGAATTATACATGGTGATATACATGTTAGGTTTTATTCTCTGCGATATTTTCTTTTTCGTTCAGCGTCTCGTTAGCCAACAACACTGAGCCCAGCAGCCGGACTGGCCGTGGCACGACACGGCAGCTGATGGTTCACCAAGTTGAAACGTCTGTATTTTATGTTCTATCAACACAAGATTCAGTTCACACAAGAATGTCACATGAGTGTAAGCAGCGCTGCCTGTTGGTAAAGCATCATTGCATCCAGCGCCATCTGTTTGCCGTAAAGGTTTTGGATGAGCGGGTACCTTTTGCAGTGTTAACCTACTTTAGCAGACGATATATTCCCGGTCGAAGCTAAGCGTGATAAAATGTGTATATAATAGTTGAAACCTTATAGATTCACTATATTTCTATTTTGTTTAAATTTTCAATTGGTTTGAGTATAGTATTATTTGACAAAAATAGCTCGGCTTTTCTAATAAAAGGTCACGACCTCCGACACCGGGCCCGCTCTGACATAGAAAGTTAAGTTACAAAGCCGAGGCTAGTCGAGAAAGGTTCATTGCAATGTTTCTCGTTCAGTATGTGGTATAAATAGATTATTACATGTTCTCAGTCGTTATCCCCCGTATCTAGAGCCCTCGTGGATTTTGGAGAATTATCACACCCTCGGGGCTAACGCCCCTCGCCGGGGGGTGATAATTCTCCAAAATCCACTCGGGCTCTAACGGGGGATAATGATTTCGCCATGTAATAATCTATTTATCCCACGCGCGTTGAAGCTGTCGAGAGCGAAATACGGCCATGTAATAAAGTTTTCCGTATTCACCTCCCGCAGCTACTTCAACAGTGCCCTCTGACATGGAAAGTTCAAAAGTTCAAAGTAGGTCAATGTCGCCGACTCGGCGACGGACGTCTCCAGCCGGTTCGATCATCAAACTTTCCGAATGTAGTTTTAAGTAATACAGTTGCAACAGACAGTGTATGAACTAACACTCGACATGCAACCAGGCCCTAAACGTAAAATCTGGAAAAAAACTCAGTGTTAATTATAGCAAGACACTTTCTCTCAGTATCGTCTGCAACTCAGGCGCCGAATCCTATTAAATTAAAATCTTAAATATTGTTGTTTTTTCAGGAGATGTTACAAGTTCACTGCTCAGTTGCCGTTTATTTTCATCTTTGCTACCTCTTTTCAAAAAATAAATCGACTTATAAAACTGTTTCTTTTTCAAGAGAAAATGAAACTTGCAACCTAACGCACAAGAACATACATATAGGATGTGATCCGCCATGTGAACAGTCTGGGTGAAGTATTTGAAAAGTCTGCCGAAAAAATGTAGGAAACTTAGGAATCATCGAAGCGCATGGGATAAATGCCAAACGTACCTCGATTGGCGTACATGAAGTAGTATCCCACTCGACCTCAGGCTTATTCCGGTCTCGGTCGATACGCGGAATGAATGTCTCGTGGGATATTACTTCATGTACGCATAGATTATACTGTAGTCTATGATGTACGCCACTCTGGCTCTCGGTACGTTTTGTGTATTGTCAAAATTCCAACCTTAACTACGGGCGATCAGTTTCACCATAGACTATAATCTATGGTTTCACCAAACAATGATCTATTTAGCCATTCACATATTCCTCTGGTTCAGCGACACGAGTTACGGTAAAAGAGAAAATGGTTGAACTCGAGGCCAATAATTATAAAAATTCTTTTCACCGAACAAAAATTTCACCTTTTTACCTTAAAGGATATTCAATTCTAAGTTCACGCAACACTCTGTTATGCTTTATCTTGAGATTAAGCAGATTCCAAGTTCACGCACAACAGTTTGACACTCGGGGTGTGTGACCCGAACTCCCACTACCGTGTACATGTCAATTGAAAGAACAGGGAAAGCAAAGGTTAGTGCATGATAGGCAATGACCATCGCCTCTGTTGGCCCGAAGCANAAAAAATAAATCGACTTATAAAACTGTTTCTTTTTCAAGAGAAAATGAAACTTGCAACCTAACGCACAAGAACATACATATAGGATGTGATCCGCCATGTGAACAGTCTGGGTGAAGTATTTGAAAAGTCTGCCGAAAAAATGTAGGAAACTTAGGAATCATCGAAGCGCATGGGATAAATGCCAAACGTACCTCGATTGGCGTACATGAAGTAGTATCCCACTCGACCTCAGGCTTATTCCGGTCTCGGTCGATACGCGGAATAATGGCTCGTGGGATATTACTTCATGTACGCATAGATTATACTGTAGTCTATGATGTACGCCACTCTGGCTCTCGGTACGTTTTGTGTATTATCAAAATTCCAACCTTAACTACGGGCGATCAGTTTCACCAAACAATGATCTATTTAGCCATTCACATATTCCTCTGGTTCAGCGACACGAGTTACGGTAAAAGAGAAAATGGTTGAACTCGAGGCCAATAATTATAAAAATTCTTTTCACCGAACAAAAATTTCACCTTTTTACGCAACACTCTGTTATGCTTTATCTTGAGATTAGCAGATTCCAAGTTCACGCACAACAGTTTGACACTCGGGGTGTGTGACCCGAACTCCCACTACCGTGTACATGTCAATTGAAAGAACAGGGAAAGCAAAGGTTAGTGCATGATAGCGTTATTATTTAAAAGTTGTAGGTGATTTGAGTTCGGGCCAACAGAGGCGATGGTCATTGCCTAGAGTGTCACCAGACTATGGTGTCACGCTGGACTGAGCTCTCATTCAGTGACTCGTGATGATCAGTCAGTGTCAATGACCGCATTGACACTCAGTGACTCAGTTGTGGAGCAGTCACTAATCCGTCATATACGCCAGGAGATGTTCTTCAACCTGTAAGGTAAAAACTGCTGGGTGAAACTCGCCAGTTACACTCATCAATGTCAAAAGTTATTTCGTATTCAAATTTGCCTTTGCCGGATGGATTTGGTCTTGGGAGTCTTTTAATCCTGATACTTGAATAGTTGAATAGAGGCTTATTTTGTACTGGTACACAGACTAAACTGCTAAATGATCCCTCACGGTCCTATCGCCTGCTGATTTAGATGCATAAAGTAAATTTTAGTTGTGATCATGCACTGGCAGTAGGTGCCGGAAACTGGTAAATAGCAAATTAAAATCATTTAGTTAATAACTTTTCAAAATGGCTTTTAAGCATGTTTAAAAACATGCATCCATCTTGGTGCTAACCTATTTTTAACTTTTAAAAGTATGTGCAGTAAAAATTACCAACTAGGCCAACTTATAGCTTAATCAGATCATGTGCAATATTTATTCGTCATAAAAATATATTTTGCTCTCTACAGTTAAATTTCTACTATATAGTTTTTTATACTTACGTTAGAATGTTTTGACAAATTTGTTATAACTTAACTCTCATTTTTATCAGCGCAGCCCAGTCAGGCTAGATACGATCTGATTGGAGATTAGAGCAATTATCTAACAAAAGAGCGCAGGCCCTCCAACCATAAATGCTAGTATGGAGTTATAATCAGTGGTGTACGATATTGGCTACGGGGGTAAACTTCCCAACTTGTTGTTGGGCTATAGAATTGAACGAGTTGGGAGCAACGGGAGTCGCCGTCATGTGTTAACCGACTACATGCCAATCAGACTTGGTTTCTCAGTCTTGAGTCGTAAAACCCCGCTAGTTATCAGCTGGGAGCGATATATTGATGTTGGGCCTAATTATCAAGACTGTATGCTTAAAAGTTCATTACAGCATTGTGTCGTTCAGCAACTTTTCCAGAGAGGGGTGCTGAACGTGCGATAGCATCTGGCTATTTTGTGGACTTCCCAGCTCAGTCTTTTGTCCCGTATGATAACAAGCAGGCCAATTATCTCCCAGGCTTCAGAGTTGGGAGCACTACGGGATGTCGTCATGTATTGACTTTTTACATTTTCAGAATACTGAGGAAGAGTATAATAATGATTCAAGATGGATGGGAAAATGTTTCTGTCACTCTGTCTATTTGTTATGTATTGCGTGTCACTCTAAGTTATTAGACTTGCGGTGATTTATTAGAAAATCATTATATGTATATCTAGCGCAGTGTATAAATAGTTCTCATTTACCATGCAGTAAACAAACTTAACCTTTTGGTTCACTATGAAGGACTAAAGCAGCAATAATTGGAAGGTGTGTTTTAAAGTTTTAATGAAAATTTAGCTGACAGAAGTTGTCTGAATTTCAGTGGAAATGAAATATTGATTTCCCCTTGCTGAACTACCAAAAGTTTAACACTGCCTATGGGATCTGCTGAACAATTCTTCTGGCTGGCAATTTGCTGGGGGAGTTGCACTTAACATGGTATTTCTAAGTTAATTTCCCAGCACACTGTGCCCACATCAAAATTTTAATGTGCTAGTGCCTGAGGGTTTGGCATTTGTTTAAATAAAAACTGATCTCGTGTTTATTATCTTGTTACCACAGAATCATGGTTATGCTTTTAAGGTCCGTCATGACTGATCTCCAGAAAAACTCTCATCCTCACCAAGACAACTCTGATGGTGGCCATTGCTCCAATCATGTGGATGTCCAGTATGGTGTCAAGGGTAGCCACGTGGGGGAGCCCAAGTATGGCTGGTTCAAATTCACACCGTCATTTCTACAGGTTATTCATAACTCAAGATGGCTACTCGGCTTTTTGTGTGCGATGATTGTCGTGCAAGGTAATTGGTCTGTCTACGACATACCCAATCATGTAATGGTGGACAGGGATAATCAAACTTTGCACAGTAATTTTCCACTTACTTGGCACAAATTAAGTTAGATATGATCTGGTAGTCCGGGTATGTGAAATAGGTGAATACGTAGACTTCTTGGTTTACTTAATAATGGGTGCGTGAAGTTAACTGAGTAACCATGCAGCACCAACTGTCCAGTGTGCAAATTTAATGAACTGTTGCCTATGGGTTGCCAATGTTTTTTTTCATAATGATTAAGCATTTATTTACCATGTGGTGAACATGTCCTTTAAGGCCTTTTCGTACTGACTTAACTCTGCACGGAGCGTCGATGTAAACTGCGATGTTAACTATACCTTTCATACTGGCTTCAGTAGTTAACGGACTTCGAAGTAAAGGGTAGGTGACGCTGTGGCAATCGAAGTAATCGCAAGATAGCGCTGCATGCTAAGATTTTTTTAATATGACAATTTGGGAACATGTTCATACACATGTGCTAATTGACATAAAATTTATTTTTAATTCAATGGGTGATTATTCGATCAAAATATAAGCAACTATTAGCGACGACACTTATACCCTTTAATTGTTGACGATAACAGTGGAACCTGGCGATAACTTCAATGGGACCGAAGGTGACTGCATCACACAGCACCACAGCATCGACGCTCCGCTCTTAAATCCATCTGTTTAGTGCTAAGTTAACTCAGTGGCGCTGTTAACTTCGATCCAGGACCGATGTTAAGCGTTCATGTACCATAACTGCAATTCCCCAAAACATGGAGGCCTCAACATTAGTATCGATGAAAGCTGCCTTTAAACGAGATTCCTTCAGCACAATAACTGGTTTATCCACATTCTTTCAGCCTCACTTTCTGTTGTGAGTCTGCAGTGATGCGTATAATTAGCTGATAAGCCATGCTGCAAACTCCTTTCTAACCAATAGCAAGGCTGTTGCAGTTTTGTAGACAAACTTGCTATTGCATGACCAATTTTTGAAAATTCAAGAAACCAGACACTAAACTGAATTTTCACTCCTCCAATATTTTATGGCTTCCATTGGTTTTCATGTCCCCTCCTCACGAAAAAGGAAAAAGAGAGCCTGGCTGCTTTCAGACACAATCTGTTAAGCAAAAGCTACTTCACTGTAGTCCTGTTTGACATCAACTTATGGCCAGGGGCAACTAACACGTAGCAGATTGATCGGTGTCAAGTGGCTGATTTCACACATAACTCACTAACTGTGGCGGAAGTTGTAGGCTGGAGAAGGGAACGCTCATGCGCAGGTTTACAAATGATGGGAGTTGCAGGCAGAGAACCAGTATGTAGGTCATTGCACAAGCGCAGTAGAGATGATCCTTTCTACCTTGCCCCAGTTTCACGTTTAGACATATAATAGACATGGAGCAAGATGATCAAGCGCAAATTGCTCTACCTCACAAACGGGTGGCAAATGTTGTCACCCCGGTGTCAATTTGCTCCGTGTCAGTCCCGTTTATACACATACTCGCGCTAGAACATCTCGTTCCATGTCAGCTGATTCGTGTCAACTTTTGTATTGTAAACGGCATTTACGTAAGCTAATGAATATAGCCCCAGGCTCTACTGATGACCATCCTCTAGAGTGAAACTGGAATATGGATGGAAGTGGTCAGGCTGACCACCTGACTTGGAGAAATTCAAAAGACATCACCAAATCAATCCTTATCTCGCTTAAAGGGAATGTCCAGTTTATACGGTAGTTAGAACGCTCTTCTGAGCAAATGCCTGTGGGTCACACAGGACACTGGCCAGTCACTCCTTTCACCTCATGTTCGCAACAGCATGAGATATCCCACATGGGCCTTGATTGCAAAAATGACCATGTACGAAGTACTAGGTGAGGCAAGAGATTTTCAATGTGAACCTTTCTGTGAAATTGTGTTAGGGCCAAAATATGTGAAATATGTAGGAGTTGACAGCATTTATTGTAATTTTAGTTTCGGCCTTTAGTTCTTTCTTGGTGTCTGGGCCGTGCGGCATATTTGATTGAAGTTGCCCTGGTTCTCTGTTGCAGGGGCTGCTATTAATGGAATGGTTTCTGGCTCTCTATCCATGTTAGAGAAGAGATTTGGTTTGTCCAGTACCCAGACGGGGTTAATCAGTGCATTTTATGATGTTGGTGTGGTATTAGTCTTAGTGTTGGTCACTTACAAAGGTGGACAGGGTCACAAAGGGCGCTGGATAGGTAAGGAGATGTGTTAAAATGGACATTTGAATTTTAATGACGTTAAGTATGTGAGCATTTTTTAAAATCATTCTGGCATATTAAAGGATTTAAACCTCTGTAATCTTTGAGTTTTCAGTACTAAGTGTTAACTGTCTTAAAACACAGTGAAGTATTGTCAAATTTCCCAACAAAAATGCATAAAACCTATTCTATTATTAGCACAGTTAGTTTCCATCAAATAAAACGCAGTAAAAAATCTTCAATGTTTTGAGTACTGTATGAGCTGAAAAATGGTGTTATTTATTTTTCTTCATGTTTCAAAACATTTTCCTGTACATAAGGTTACATGTAGAGAATACTATTGTTCACTAGACAGACTCAATGTCTGATACTGTTTTCTTAACTTTTTACAGTTAATAAGAAAGTCATAATTCATCATTTCACATAAATCACTGCAAAAGGGGTTTCACCTGTTCACTCTTACTATTTGACAGTATTAATTTACCTTCCAGCTGCTGGCTGCGCCATCATGGGTGTTGGATCACTTTTCTTCGCCTTGCCGCAGTTTACTACAGGACTCTACGAGTATGACTCGAAGATTGACTCAAAATGTGTGCCAGGTAAGGCGTTGGCAGAGTAGCCATTTGACTCAGAGAGCTTGTTGATTTGTTCCCTTGTCCAGCCCTCTTTCACATAAATCTGTATGTTCTGATTAAATACATTGTATTTTTATGGCAGTGTTCAAATTTGAGCATGGTTTTGCGACTGTGGCACCATTTAGTTGTTATGGTTGCAAATTCAATACATGTGCAAATTTTGGGTGTATAAATTATAAAATCGTTTCCTGTTTTCCTTGTTATAGTGACTACCTTTATTGCTGGCCAGACTGCTGCATCTGGATACTAGGTGTTTTGAAGAGATATCAGTGATTTGAAATAGTCATATTTTGAAGTCACGCAGGCCCGCATTTTATCTTAATTAGTTTTGAGCTTATACCAATTCCCCTATTTGTCACACATTTTCCACTCAGGTAGGGACCTTCAGTGCAGTATTTTCTCTGACAAATTTGAACTTTCCGATCGTAAAGATAACATGGCAGTGACCAGACCACTCAATGTTATGTCTGCGAAAATACTGGCTTTGGATATCAGAACTTTCCTCTGTTTTTTAATGCATGCCCAATACATTGTCTGAAAACATCTTCTCCCCAACACCTGAACTGGCAAAGCTCATCCGCTGGGGGAAATCTGAAGCAGCAAAGTTGGGTCACTTATCTACTTTACCGTCTATGGGAAAATTCCTGTGATCGAATCATTAAAACATGGCTAGAACAGAAAAGCTGTTGCCCAAGACCATGTGTTTCCGATTCACCTTTGACCTGCTAATTGAGTCGGGATGAAAACCAACTCTTACCTTTTCTGGATAATCTAACTAATAACACAAACAAAAACCATTACCACGGACCCTGAACTTATAACCACACTCAAGCCCTCTTACCATGCATAATTTTTAGTGCAAGTGACCAAATTGTGCAACAATTTCTAAATGTATTTGGGGTCACTTGCACTAGAAATGCTACTAAAGTTTTGTAATATGCGCGATGAATTGACGCAACACTCATATCTTTCTTTACGTGTTCAACCCAGCTCAGAAGTGTGTTGGTGCTCAAACTAGGTCAATGATAATGCATCTAGCTTTTAATACCCTAGAAGATAGAGAGTTTGTAATGAAAGTATTGTACCTGTATAATTTCACTGCCAACATAAACTGTCTGTGATTTTCAGATAGAAACGCAACAAGTAACATGGACTGCCAGAAGTCTAATAGCCTCTCCAACTATTTTTGGTGGTTCCTAGTGGCTCAACTACTCCATGGCTTTGGGGCGTCACCCATGTTTACCCTCACCTTTGTTTATCTTGATGAGAATGTCAAGCAGAGCAGCTCTGCTCTTTATACCTGTGAGTTAGAAATCTTCATATTTACTGACTGTTTATGCTTAATAATAATTAATATCTTTACCCACAGACAGCGTTGTTGATTTTTGTTGGAACTGGCTTAGTAGTTGTGCTCGTTTTTGCAGCAATGGTTTGTAATTTACTCATCATGCTTCCTCATGTGTCAGTTTGCTCATGATGGAACTCTAGTGTGCAGCAGTGCTATGTCAAAACAATTCCCCTCCTGCTGCAATTCTCATTTTGGTTTTGCATCATTTAATGAAGTTTGTCAATTATGTGTTGCTGTTTTGTTTATTTTGACTTTGCCTTATGCTCTGCTGTTTCCTTCATTTTAGCATTACTTTATTGTTTTTCTATCCTTGGACCTGCGGCTGGATACCTGAGCACTGGACAGATTCTAACAGTGTATGGAGATATAGGGGCAATAGACATGGCTAGGTATGAAGTAATAGTCAATCACTTGTCTTGTTGGACACAAGGACAGTAGGGCTTGACATTTCTGGGATGATCATCCAAATTTTTCATTAATTAATGCTAAACTCCACTCTTTGTTCATACTGTCAGTGATGTTACTCCATCCATTTTAAGTGGAGTTTCAATACATTCCGGGCTGGATTATTCAGAATCCATGGGATGTAATAAAGCACTTATCTTCTCAGCCAGAACCTTAAACTGCTTGTTAATCTGTGTTTATTTGCACAGATCGATGCATGAAAAAATCCTGTTGGCTTCAGTTTGCACCGCAATATGTGGTCACATCAACAATATAGTTGATCTTTTCATCTGTTTGCTTTTATTGCTTTTTTCTAGTGTAAACTTGAGTGCTGAGGACCCCCGCTGGTATGGTGCATGGTGGTTAGGACTGGTTATCTGTGGCATCCTGGCGTTGATCATTGCCATACCACTCAGTGGATATGCAAGGCAACTTCCCAGTGAGCTTGTTGAATACTTGTTCTGTTTTGTGTTGTCCTCGGGGGGTGTGTTTCCTGAAAAGTGACTAAAGGCAGAAATTTGATCTTATGCATTACACATGGTCACATTGCCCCAGCAGAACCCAGACACAAGTTAATCATTCAGAATTTAATTTTTTCGCTATACGAATCAAAGCAGATCTTTTATTGTATTTCTGAGCTGATCATCAGGTGGCTATCATGAGACAGCTGATGAGTATTCACATGCACCACACTTTGTCAGAGCTGTCCCTCTCCTTGTTAATGCTGTATTTGTGTGAACTCTATACTTGACCAACCATTGCATTGTCGCTCTTACCTCATAATTCTGATTGTTTTTCTATTTCCTCTTAATGCTCAGTCATTTTTAATTTCACCAATGCTTTAAGCATGTATAAATCCACCTTTTATAGAAGGTCAACCTGTTATTTAGAGCACTTACTGTACAGTAACTAATTATTGGTGTCAAATAATTACTTAAATTAGAGGGGATTTCAGTGCTTCGAAAGAACTGTCATTTTGTCATTGCTCATGCTCTGTAAGTTGGCTTGTCATGGGCGGCGTCATTTTATTCGCATTGCATTGTCTCGAGGAAGAACAAATTGTCATGCAGTTCTTGGCAAGCCCATTTAGAAGAAATCACTTCACTTGAGTAACGAACGAGTTGAAAATTGTTATAGTCACTGTGGTAAGTGGTTTCAATCGAAAGTTCACTTTTTTGATGCAATGTAGGTTTAGAGCCATTTTAACAAAGCTGTTTTAAAAAACTTTGAAATGGATTTGTGATTTTTTTCTTACATTATTGTATGCTTGATTGCAGATACAGTGAGTTACTTAGAACTACGTACTAATGAGGCTCAGATTGGTACCAATGCTAAAGTTTTGCAAAAAACGTTGAATTGGATTTGCAATTTTTTCTTTACATTGTTGTATGCTTGATTGCAGACACAGCGAGTTACCGAGAAGCACGAACTAATGAGGCTCAAATTGGTAGCGATGCTAAAGTTTTGCAGAAAAACTTTGGAAAGACTGTCAAAGACTTACCACTGGCTTTAAAAAACCTGCTGTCTAATAAAACATATGTTATGTGCATTCTCAGCGACAGTATGGAGGGATTTTTAATGGGAGCTTATGCTTCGTTCTTACCAAAATTGTTGGAAAGTGTCTTCAGCGTAAGCGCTTCGGCATCGTCCACGTACTCAGGTACACATTGTTTGGTGCTCGCGTTTTTCTTAACCCACAATGCTCTTTGTCTACCTGTTTTTAATTTGAGATTTTGCAAAAAATTGTCAATTCAGGACTATTTCTTTGGTTTTTACACCGTCATTGCTGAATTTTTAGTGGTTTTCAATTTGTTGGCAGTTATTAATGAAAGCATGAACTGCAACATTTTTGGTTTCCATTTTATTTTCTAACGACAGTATATCTACGTCAGTGCTCCATTTTTGGAATTGGAAAGATTTTTGCCGCTGTTAAGCAGTCGGCAGCGGAATGAATTCAAAGTATCGTGAAGTTCTCATGTTGTGGACGTGGTCTAACTATATCGCATTGTGTACCATACCATGATTAGTAAGGACACGGTCTTAAAGATTTATTTGCATGCTCATAACTATGCTAATGTATAGAAGGAACTATTTGAACATCATCTACACTAGTGCAGTTGTATTCATTGGCATCTTGTAATTGTGTAAACAAAAATTCTGCAAATAGGTGAGCTTTGCACTCATGACATAAGTTAGGGGCTCATATGGCCCTCATCATGCAGTGTTGTTGGTCGACAACACCATGTCACTATACATACTGGACACGATTGAGTGATTTCTGGTAGTTCATTTTCGACACGAAACTCGTTCTTAGAAACATTTGGCAATTTTCAACCTACTTCATATTCACATCATCGCTATATGTTGTGTTTCTAACTAATTTGACCAAGCAATCACAGAGATGAAGAAATAGCGTGCAAGTTCCACTTTATGTCTGACATACGTCACTCAGACTAAGTGTTCCATGATTAGACTGCTTTTATGGGTGTGGTCTAAATGTCTGACATGTCTCACAGTACACCTGCCATGGTTAATTGATTCATCTTCAGGTGCCATAGTGGTTACAGCTGCTACCGGGGGGGCACTTCTGAGTGGGATTATCATGCACAAGTTGAACATGGACTGTGGTCAGATGCTCAGGTACTGTAGTATATGTCTGGGAGTGGCACTGCTGGTCGGTTCGTCTCTCTTTCTCATCATGGGATGTGACAATGCACAGTATGCTGGGGTGACAGTCGACTATTTGACAGGGTAAGTTGTGATTGTAGGGCCCTCAATCCCTCAATTTTGGGTGCCGAATATCAGCCTCATTTTTATTTATGTATTATTTATTATTGTGATATTTAAAATGAGGGAGGCCTCTTCAGTGATAGCACTGCTTTCCAAGAGGGCCCTCAACAAGAAAAACAGTAATATAATACAATGAAGTAATAAAACAACAATGAAATATATGTAACATCATGAATTAAAACAGGTTGAGAAGAATATTGAAAAATCATGCGATTTCCCTCATTAAGACAAGTGATTGAAAAATTCCTCACGAGGTTTGAATCATTTGTAACTCACACAGGTTTCAATTTGAAAGAGTACAAAGTTAACATTAGTTTTGACTATTTGCGGCAGAGCCTTTGTGGGCGTGCAATAGAGTGGGAGTCAGCTATTTACGGTGATCGGGTGGTAAAATTTTCGTCTCATCCCATAATATTCTCTTTTATAAGGCACAAGCACCAGGGGAGGGGAGGGGGGAGTGGACAATTTTTTCCCATTAGCTACATGTACTACGTCATCCAACGGCCAAGTTGAATGACTTGTATTTCCCAGGTTAACCCGATTCCAATAGCTGCATTTTACAATGCCTGGAGTTAAATGACTGGCTTCTTTTGTTTTGGAATTAGGCAAGGGAGATGGATATCAGTAATAAGGACAACACAATGGGGAGGTGTGACTTGTGTGCATGACCAAAGGAACTAATAGGACAAGTATTTGAATCATCTAATACCTCCAAAAATGTTCCTGGATTTTAAATAGGGCAGGACCTATATTGGCAACTGTTGTCACTGTCAAAAATTCAAACTACCTTATTAGACAAAAGTGTGACAATAAAATACTGTGATGAATTTTATTTAAAATTCTTCATTTTATTGTATTTTATTGATCATTAGCTCAATTATCTACTCATTGTCACAATATTTTTTGATTGAGATTCAAGTTGTGTGCCAAGCTGTGACAACCATGTCTCACATTTTAAAATCTCACGTGTCATTGTCTCCTGTTGGTAATTTCCCTGAGCAGTCACTTACAAGCCCATGTTTAAAGCCATTATTTGCCCACCGGGAGTGATTATAATATCAAACGCTGTCAAAAAAAGCCCCAGTGCTGTATAGTAGTCAGTGGTAAAATTAGAGGTAAGTACTAGGCACCCGAAGCCCACCATATCACCTTGAGCACTGAATTTTAAAAGTGCGCTGAATTCTCAAAATCATGTAGGCCTATTTTTAACTCACGAGTGGGTATTTCACTTCGAGTCTGCAGTGGCGAATCTAGGATGTCACAGAAAGGGGGCCCAACCACACATATAGGAAGCCAAAGGTCCGTGTGCATTCCAAGCGGCCTTTGAAGGGGGTCCAAACACAATTATAAAGGAAAATTTAGGTGTGTAATGCCCAAAAAATGTATACGGGCAGTGTTTTTAGTCGCCCATGTGGTTTGTCGTCAGTGGCCCTTTGATTGTCTGTTGGCCATCTGATTCCTTTCGCCGAATCCTCATTCACATTCAGCTGTACTGCATGGAAAAGTCTTAATGCATAATGTGCCGACGTGCACCTACGCCCTACTATAACGTTACTTACGGTGTGTAGGCGCTACGTTCAAATGCCAAAAGGGGGTTGGCTGTGCCTACGTGCGCCTATGTCCCACTACAGCACTAAAAAGCCCTGAATTTGACCACTAAGGTTGATATCAGATTGTACCAGGTTGGAAATCTTAGGTTGTAAATGATTTCTGAGCTTACGGAAGTGCTACCGGTATTTGCACTGTGTTTGCGGTAACAAGGTAATCCAGAGACCTATAACCATAGGTGGATTTAAGGGGCCTGGAGCATTACTAAAAAACCGTGGGCATTCCATTCGTGGGGCCTCAGCGAATTTTTTTCCTTTCGAAAAAAAATCATGATTGGAACCCCATGAAATCTTATTCCACCTATTCCTATACCTGCCATTGTGTGGTGGTGATACAACATCATTCATTCTTTACAGTAATACAAGTCATTCCATGCTCAACTTATCCTCAACATGCAACACTGCCTGTGACTGTAGTGCGGAGATATATCAACCAGTATGTGCTGGTGATATCATGTACTTTTCACCATGTCATGCTGGATGTTCCACTACTCAGAATTCAAAGGTGTGTACACTTCTCAGGTTGGACGATGGGTAAATTTATTTTTAATGGCCTATTACGTGCCATTTGAAAAGCATTGTGGATTGTGTCACTGTTCTTGCTAAGTTGCAACTGAAATTAATGTCTATTCAGCGGTTAATAACATGCCGTTCTCTAACTTTCGGTTTTTTGAAATTTTCCAAACGAACCTTCAGAAGATTGCAGTGCCTGTTGCTTGGCACAAGATTTGAGTGAAAGTTGGTGAGTTTAAGTCCTTTGGTTGTAATGCATTGAGTGATTTGAAGATAACAAATTGCTGCATGCATGCACCTGAGCAGACTCGGATTTGCAAAATACATTACATTCTCGCCGTCCCAGGGCTGACTGGAAATGTGCACATTCTCTTGTTTCATTTTGCTTTAATGCTAAATGACTTTCCACAATCTATTTTTCATGTTACATCTCACTTTATCTGTAAAAAGGTTCATGGTGATATCTGGCAGACTTGCACGATCTCACCCTTATTCACACAGCCCACGTTGCCTTCTCTTTCCCAGATCTACACCAACTGTTCGTGTCTGGCTAACTCTACAGTTCAGGCCACTACTGGCAAGTGTGTGACCTCATGTAACCTCATGCCTGCCTTCATGGTCATGCTCTTCCTCTTCGTTTTCCTTATGTTTATGGTAGCCACGCCGCAGATTCAGGTCATTCTAAGGTCTGTACAACGTCACTTTAAACATGTGTACACAATGAACGTGCAATTTGCCCTTCGTTTGCAGTGGTTTCTCCTGAAGACCCTTGCAGGATTTGGCCAATGTTCCTGTTAAGTTGGCCATCCACAGACGATGATTTCTATCAAATCTGACCATTGTTGTGCCTAACTCTGGCTATTTTATTTTAAATTTGTTTCCTACGGTCTCGTGCAAATTTCTTGGATTTTCATGAAATTTGATTTATCAAGAATATTTATATTCTTCCCGTTATTGTTAATTGTTGCATTTTTATTGTTTGTACTTTTTACCAACGCTTAAAATGATGTGTAAAGAACTTATGAATAACATATTCTGAAAGCAGAAGCTGTGTGGTATATGGTTAATCTTGCCAAATTGACCTTTAACAATTGCCACATTTTCGAAGGGTGGCTGACCTATACTGTAAGTAGCTCTGACAAACTCATTACTTAGGAAGACCATGGGCCTGTTTTATCAAAGGTTGGAAGTCCAGTCTTAGCCAAGACAGTCGTAACTTTAATTTTAACTTCAGACAGTTCATTATTGAGGCGTGTGTAGGCAGTCATTAAGTATGAATATGATAAAATATCAACATAAGGTCTGTCGCCATGTTGTAGCTTTTCCAAGACACAGCATCGCGTTTGCAGTAACGGGCTTGCGACTGTCGGAGCTGCGACTAGACTTGTTATACTTATCATAAGTCATGTTGCCCTTCTGTAACATGGCTGTCGCTGGTAATAATATGCATTTTGTAGGTGCGTACCCTACCCACAGAGGTCTCTAGCAACTGGGTGTGGATGGGTGACAGCACGGGTTTTAGGTAGGACTTAATGTATTAGTCACCAGTAAGGCTTACAGTCCTCCATGTGCAGATGAATGCATCAAGGCTTCTTTTGATGGTGCTTATCAAAAACTATTTTGTATTTGGTGTGCACATTTATATTGTGTCATTTGCTCAATGCAAGTTGTGAGAGGTGAGATTATGGATGGAGAGTGTAAAGTTGAAATGCACTTCCCGTTAATTTTTTCACAGGCAAATTAGTCCTCACCCCAGTAAAACAATTCCTGGTGGAAGACATGTCTATTGCCACAGACATCTGATTGTGTTATTTGAAGGTTTACATTGAGCCTAATAATTTAATGCTGTTGTAAGTTTGTATTGACCTTGACCTTGTATTTTTACTATTAAGAAAAGTGATCCTCTTCACTGCACATTTTTATATCTAGTTGCTGAATGGAATTATCCCCAAATGAAATCTAAGGTTGTCTATCTGATCCATTTGCAACCATGTTGTTACAGGTACCATACCCGGACCCATTGTTGTCGGCTACATATTTGACACAGCCTGCATCGTTTGGGGCGAGAAGTGCGGACAACAGACGTCTTGCCTGTATTATGGCATTGATAGCTTAGCGTGGAAAATGGGGCTCGTTACTGTTTTAGTGAAAGTGCTGTCTTTTGGACTTGGTCTGGTAGCATGGTTATTGTACAAACCAGGGGACCCAGGAGAGAATCCTGACAAGGTTACTGCAGCCTCGCGTGAAAGTGTTAATGAGAACGGTGTCAACACTACCCCCTTATAAAAGCACTTAAGAATGAGATGTAAAACATTAACATCCAAAGAATAACTTGCTCAAGCAAGACTCACAAGACAAAACTTACGTTCCTGACCTATCAACATGGTGCACGGACTCCATGTTGTGAGTCGGTGAACTGTGCTGATCGGGTCTGTGAGCCATGTCTATAAGCGAGGAACTATGTTCACGAGTGTGGCAGCCATATTGTTCAGGTAAACTTAAAGTTGATGTTGCTGAGGAAAATTTTACATGTACACATGTAAAATAATTATCTTAAAACTACTTTTTTGCTACAATTTTATTTTCTCATATATATCTGTGTTTGAGAATCTCTGGTATTTACTACTGAAATATGTGATAACCGATAGAAACTCGTAATTCCATAAGTGAAGACCAATTCCATGAGTTTCATTAGACTTTCTGTTATTGTGGAAATCCAAGGTTTCTGTGGTGGTTGCGGTAGACATAGACCAACAAATTTTACTGACATGGCGGCACAACTCTAGGCTGGGACTGTAGACATTGTCAAACTTAGTCTACTGAATGTTCCAATGCGTGTTGCAATTGTCGCACCTCAAAAAATGTCCTACATTTTCAGTGAAGCTATCTGACTGTTCAACATCAGCTGAGTTCTTGTCAGATTTGATAGATAGACAACCATCAGTAGATCCTGAAACAAAACACGTAATGATGATGAAGTCAACAACTTCACACATTTCACATTAATTAAAGCTCACCAAGAAAGACTTGGGAACATTTAAACCAAACTTTCAAGGACAAACCACAACTTGGAATTTGAGCTGTTCAGTTATGAAGTGTTTTGCCACAAACAACATCAGAAGTCATAACACACAAGCTGAACACTAATATATAGAAACAGTTGTCGAAGTAAACTCAGTGGTTTTAGTGCAGATAAGTATGTATCGCCATAAGTTCTTTTCTGTGACATTTGTTATAAGGTGGTGACTATATTTATAATATAAATTTTATACCCACTGTTATCTTTACCATTACTCTGCCTGCATGTCTTCCATTTGAGGGCAGGCAGGTGTATTATGTCATGTATTGTTTGTTGGGTGAAATAAACGGTTAAAAAAAACTAAACTTGGTGGATCTTGTGAAACAAATCTGATGCTGGGAAAATCATTTGAGAGCCAGGGTAGACATACTTATGGAAATTCTGGTTAATAGCTCAGAACTAGATTTTCAAATATAGTCAAAATACTATAAAAACATTTTGTGTTTGCACAAAGACGTGTTGGCCAGTCTGCAAAATTCTGACCACAGAATAGATATTGCACAGACATGTCACTTAGGTGTACGTTTGGAGTATATTACCCACACTAACAATGCTACAAGTTTTCGTACATCATCAAGCATGTCCAGGCACCCATTCCATTACTTATAGGAGTAAGAAATTTTACCTTCATGTTTGAATTCAACATCGACTCAAACTCGTCTGTATCTATTTTGGGCACATTACTGACCAGGTTTAACAGTTGGCGGCCCATTGAGGTGTCAGCTGGGATTTTACCAGACTGAAACAAAAAAGGTAGAAACAATTGAGGCTAGCAAATAAACTGAGGACCACACACACAAGAAAACACTCTAACGAGTTGGACATATTACGAATAGTCAAGATGTACTAAATGCTTTGTATTTTAAATAGTACATCTCTTCGCAACAAAAGCACCCTTAGGAAGGATGTGTTCAAAGTCTTTTTGACCTTGCATCCACAATCAATAGTGCGAGGCTCTTGGAATTTTAACGTTAAGCCTTAATGACTACTTGAATTGATAGTGGACCTGTATTTATAAAAAATGGATGGAAAAAGAAATTAGTATTTCATTTAGTTCTTTCTCTAAACTTAAATTGGTTAGCTTGAACAAGGCTACCAACATGTACTTGAAACACATCAGGTTTGTCAAAAAATCTTGAATAAGTTTGTGCCAGTCACCACTTGTCAACATTGCATTCCAAGCTTGGAAACCTCGTTTCCAGGTAACCAATGTTGTGCTGCAAGCTTCAATAAGATTGATGGTCCGTAACATAAATCAAGGGCTTTATGGGCTAACTCCAATTATAACACTTTTTTCATAACAAATAAGTGTGATAAAACAAGGTCTGCCACATTTCAAGGAAGGTTATGCAATTTCAGTGTATAACCATGAACAAGGCGAATCCAAACAGCTTGAATAATATTGCCCATGCTTTCATTGGGTCCATGTACATTTTGGCTTGATAACAGAGAGATAAAATAAATTTATTACAGTGACCAGTGTTACTTGAACACCCAGCCCACTGGGCTTGTTGGTCACTTAAAGCAAACAGTAAAAATTCTCTAACTTGGGACAGTCTCTAGAATTTGGGACATGTAAACTCCCACAAAATTTAATTTAAATTTCTAGATTTTGGAATTTGGGACAAGGGAGATTTTGACGTTCATCACATTTCTCGAATTTTGAACAATTTGTTTTCAATCTAGTGAGTGGGTAATTTTGACATCTTTCTGGTGTTTCTTGAATTTGGGACGACCAGTATTTTTAGAATGTGGGACAAGCTCCGAACTTGAGTAACATAATTAATTTTAGCAGCCCACTTTGAAGATTTTTTACTGTATTCAAGCTCTGTGAATTTACTAACAGTTGTACTTACAACCAACCAAGAAACAAATCACCATGAATTATCCATTAAACTCAGGGGTTGGAATGACCAGTGACAGAAAAGAGGAAAATATTACAGGTGATGTATTGTTTCGCAAATAAATAGGCTTGTATGATAAAATTGTCTTCGCAAAAATTAACTGAAATAAACATTTTTGTAAAAACTGATAAAGAGACAAAAAAGAGGAAATTGGAAATTTTACAAGAGGAAATCAAAATTAAAAAGAGGAAACCCCCTTTAAGATGAAAATTTCAAGCCCTGAAAAATACATACTCAATTTGTGATCAAATTTTAATTTTAACAAAGACGTCTACTTTGAAATGAAGAACAGAAATACATGTTAAACTGACTTTAAACGTATGAAAGCATGACAAGAGCTTCAGTCACCATGGCAACGTGAAGGTTGTGTGGAGCAGACAATCTACTCACCATTACATCGTCCACATAACTCTGGACAGTGGTCAACATCTCCAGCAGGTCACCACACGCTGAACTGACCTGCTCCAAGTCCGACTTGACCCCTACGGTTCTCTTAGGATTGTACTTCACTTGTTGTATGACGTCCACTACAAGGTCAAAGGTCAATCATGTCTTTAATAAAAACAACAATGGCAATGTCAGCAATATGACTGGAAGAATATCCAACAACTTAAATTCTCTTTGTATCTGGTATTCAGTTCATTTTGAGACATGGTGTAAAACTGGCATGCCAGCTAAACAATCAGAAGGATGCACGCAAGACAACATCCAAAAATTGCGACTGCTCTTCTAGAGTACGAGTTTGTCAAAATGCTCAGGGGAGACAACTCCAGTTTCAAAACAGAACATTGACAAGCCTCATTGTACACCGGAGAAAGGCATCACACAACATAGTGTGCAAAGTATTGACTTGAAATATGATTTTGCAGTTAGGTTATAGCACGACTGAATTGGGCAAATAACTCAGCTAAGCAAACTCAAATGTTAACTTTCCTTGGCATATGTTTCCACACCCACATGTTTGGAGGTATCAGTTAGAAATACGGTCAAAATATTGCATCAAATGCGTAACAATGCAGTAGAACACATGTGAGATTTTAACTTTGTTGTCTGAATACTCAAAAGCAAGGTGATTCCAGAACTTGATTTTAAGAATCAGTCTAAACTTTGTTAAGACATTTTACAATAAAAATCACTTATTTTGGTGTAGCGAAATAGGTGGTGACTGTTATTTTAATTACTGTTGCTATCTGTTCATGACTTTGGCTAAAACAATGACTTGACTTGCTGCTGGCCAAAAATGTGAGTCAGTCATAGTTTCCTTAAACATTATTGATGACTTTTATTTGTCATAATGAATATTCTAATAGGGAAAGCTGCAAATTTATATTGATATTTGAATTATGTTTACAATTCGTGACAAGTAAAAAGCTTAAAACGGGCAGAAAATATTGATTAAAGTTAATGATGACCATTACAAACTGATTGTTGAGCAAACTGCTCCAAGATCATCGCATACATAATTAATCAATTAGGGCCAAGAGAACATTAATTAAAGCCAAAGTTAAATTTAATGAGTCATGGATATGTGTAAGTGTAACAGCGTTATGTGTTTATTTAGCACCATTGCAACACATGAACACGGTTGGATTCACTAAAGGTGATGTCAAGTGACATGGGCGGTACACTTCTCAGAGATGCATCAGAGTGACATGGGTGGTACACTTCTCAGAGATGCATCAGAGTGACATGGGTGGTACACTTCTCAGAGATGCATCAGAGTGACATGGGTGGTACACTTCTCAGAGATGCATCAGAGTGACATGGGTGGTACACTTCTCAGAGATGCATCAGAGTGACATGGGTGGTACACTTCTCAGAGATGCATCAGAGTGACATGGGTGGTACACTTCTCAGAGATGCATCAGAGTGACATGGGTGGTACACTTCTCAGAGATGCATCAGAGTGACATGGGTGGTACACTTCTCAGAGATGCATCAGAGTGACATGGGTGGTACACTTCTCAGAGATGCATCAGAGTGACATGGGTGGTACACTTCTCAGAGATGCATCAGAGTGACATGGGTGGTACACTTCTCAGAGATGCATCAGAGTGACATGGGTGGTACACTTCTCAGAGATGCATCAGAGTGACATGGGTGGTACACTTCTCAGAGATGCATCAGAGCTAGTACTGACCTCCCACTTGCTCAGGTTCATAACTTGTTATCTCCACAGGGACAGGCGTAAACATAGTGCCAACAGTCCTGCTAGGAACACCCATAGCTGCACTGAAATAGACAGCAGAGACATCTATTGGAGATGATGGAAACTGCAGCCTGGCATTATGCAACCCAACGCTCAGCCAGGAAAACAATACTTGTCTAATGTATAGTAAAGTTTTATTTCCTAAGGATTATTTGAGTGAGACAACTTAGACGTCCAGTGTTTTTTCACAAAGTAGTGGGAATTCAAACTAAAGTGGAATAAATAGGGCAAACAATTCAGTGATTTACAAAGTGACAGCCACTGTCGTAAAGAAACAACAACTTTGATAAAATCTATTTTTGACGCACACTTGATGATACTTAGTGACAGTATTAAACCATTCGGCGATAGTTACATCAGCTGTTAAAGAAAATGTAAGCAATTCTTGGAAACTACTGTGTGATAAGGTTTTAGTCAACTTGAGGTAATTGTCTAAAGCTCGTCTGGTTTTAATCTCTCAAACGAGACACAAAGAGCAGTGAGCAGCCAACCACTTCATGCAAGCATCTCATTTCAGTAAACGTGAAGCAATTGTAGTTACTTGTCAAGCAATTGGGATCGCAGCTATGATGACCAGTTTCCCCGAGGAAAGTAGCGAAAGCTTCAGATGCGGAATCATAGTTCAGAAGTCTGACACTGTACGAAACACTTCTGACTGAATATTTCATGGCAATACATGTATACCACCTAAACAACTTTGAGACTTTTTGCTACTGCACCAAATACTCTTAATGTCTTCAAAAATTTGACACTCACAAGGTAGTGCGATTCATTACTAAATAATTCCGTCACGGAAGTGTTAACACGATTCCTTATGCAACAGTAAACTATCTCCATCCCGATCAAACCAGTGTACCTCATGTATGCCTTGATTCCCATGTGTGATCCACGGAGGCTGGTGTCAACTGTCAGATGGATAGGACTCTTGGCTTCACGTGTGTAGTACTCGTGTATAAGAACTGAGTGTTCAGTGACGTCAGGACCAGTGGAGTACCTGCAATATGGAATAGGGAGAACATTACTGTGGTTAACTTTTCTCAATTCCACAAAACCAACTGCCAAGACTGTCAATCTTACATTCAATCGAAAGCTCTCTGTTTTGCTAAAAATGTTCAAATTTCATTGCGTGATTGTTGATAACAACTGCAAAATATAAACTGTGCAAATAATTAAGTAAAGTTTTCTTCCTATTCACTTTAAGTTTGAAATTTTGATAAAATAAAATGCCAATGTTCTGTCAGGTGTGTTTCAAATGAAAAGTCACTTTATCTCACACACATCCACCTGCCTGACCTGTTGAGTAGTGAAAGTTCACCGTACTCATACACATAACAAGAGTAACGCGGAGCGTTGAAGTGCGCCCACAATTGCACCGCATACGGTATCCTTCTAGGGTTGTTTATTGGTACCATAAAGTCGCCAGTAGAGGGCATACTTTGCAAAATGGAAAGGCATGGTNTGCATCAGAGTGACATGGGTGGTACACTTCTCAGAGATGCATCAGAGTGACATGGGTGGTACATTTCTCAGAGATGCATCAGAGTGACATGGGTGGTACACTTCTCAGAGATGCATCAGAGTGACATGGGTGGTACATTTCTCAGAGATGCATCAGAGTGACATGGGTGGTACACTTCAGAGGATGCATCAGAGCTAGTACTGACCTCCCACTTGCTCAGGTTCATAACTTGTTATCTCCACAGGGACAGGCGTAAACATAGTGCCAACAGTCCTGCTAGGAACACCCATAGCTGCACTGAAATAGACAGCAGAGACATCTATTGGAGATGATGGAAACTGCAGCCTGGCATAATGCAACCCAATGCTCTGCCAGGAAAACAACACTTGTCTAATGTATAGTAAAGTGTTATTTCATAAGGATTATTTGAGTGAGACAACTTAGACTTCCAGTGTTTTTTCACAAAGTAATGGGAATTCAAACTTCAGTGGAATAAATAGGGCAAACAATTCAGTGATTTACAAAGTGACAGCCACTGTCGTAAAGAAACAACAACTTTGATTAAATCTATTTTTGATGCACACTTGATGATACTTAATGACATTAATAAACCATTCGGCGATAGTTACATCAGCTGTTAAAGAAAATGTAAGCAATTCTTGGAAACTATTGTGTGATAAGGTTTTAGTCAACTTGAGGTAATTGTCTAAAGCTCGTCTGGTTTTAATCTCTCAAACGAGACACAAAGAGCAGTCAACAGCCAACCACTTCATGAAAGCATCTCATTTCAGTAAACTTGGAGCAATTGTAGTTACTTGTCAAGCAGTTGACGACCAGTTACCCGAGGAAAGTAGCAAAAGCTTCAGATGCGGAATCATAGTTCAGAAGTCTGACACTGTACGAAACACTTCTGACTGAATATTTCATGGCAATACATGTATACCACCTAAACAACTTTGAGACTTTTTGCTATTGCACCAAATTCTCTTAATGTCTTCAAAATTTGACACTCACAAGGTAGTGTCATTCATTACTAAATAATTCCGTCACGAAAGTGTTAACACGATTCCTTAAGCAACAGTAAAGTATCTCCATCCCGATCAAACGGGTGTACCTCATGTATGCCTTGATTCCCATGTGTGATCCACGGAGGCTGGTGTCAACTGTCAGATGGATAGGACTCTTGGCTTCACGTGTGTAGTACTCGTGTATAAGAACTGAGTGTTCAGTGACATCAGGACCAGTGGAGTACCTGCAATATGGAATAGGGAGAACATTAGCGTGGTTAACACTCCTCAATTCCACATAAACCAACTGCCAAGACTGTCAATCTTACATTCAATCGAAAGCTCTCCGTTTTGCTAAAAATGTTCAAATTTCATTGCGTGATTGTTGATAACAACTGCAAAATATAAACTGAGCAAATAATGAAGTAAAGTTTTCTTCCTATTCACTTTATGTTTGAAATTTTGATAAAATAAAATGCCAATGTTCTGTCAGGTGTGTTTCAAATGAAAAGTCACTTTATCTCACACACATCCACCTGCCTGACCTGTTGAGTAGTGAAAGTTCACCGTACTCATACACGTAAAAATGCTCACCACATATGAAATGAAAACCAAGAAATCTATGGGTGCGTCATTAACTGTGCGTAGGTGTTAAAAAATTGTGATAAGGTCAAGGTGGACCTTGACATAAAATTACTAGGACATTGATGGTATCCATTTTGTGTGATCAAGTTCAAACTATAATTGGAATTCGTAAAATCCCCTGCATGTCTTGTTTATGAAGAATCGTTCAGTTTTTGCATTACATTACATCATCATAATTGTTGTAAAATCCTTTTGAAAAATCACTTGAGGTATTTATCAATAGAGGAGGTGAAAACCACGAACCATTCATAAATCAAAATTATTTCCGTGCAGTAGCCGTTTTGGACAACATGGTCAGTTGAACAATGGACTACTTAAATAATTATCAAAATGTTTGGCTTACACTCACCAACCAACAATACTCTCAGCTGGATTCACTCTCCGATGAAGTTCGTACATGTTACGAGCAAATTCAATGTCAACAGCCACCTACAAAGAAAAAACCATCCTGACACCTAACTGTTAATGACAGACCATTGCATGACACCATAAAGATGTATATTGTTACTGTTGGTCTGTTTAGAATAACAGAGTTGCTTCTTGAACACACACAATTTATTACAGAACCAGTTGTCAGAATGGGAAACTTTCAGGAAGTAATGGGGGGGGGCTGACCACATGGGACCGGTGACTCAACTCGCCACCTGGCAGTCACGTAGCAGATACTTAGCTATTTAGCGGATGGCACAGGGGAACAGTTTGACTTTGTAAAAAAGACTGGTGACTCAAATCGCCACCTGGCTGTAGCAGCATGTACTTTGATGTTTCAGCAGATAGCACAGGGGAACACTTTGACTTTCACGATGTATGTGATTAGAGTAGATGGATGTTTTAAACAAAAATTATGAAGTGCCTCTTCATCCCCCAAAAGGTCACTAGTATCCCATTGAAGAATACAACAGGTTGTTGCACAAACATTATTGTAAGAAGCATCAAATTGCACCAAGTTGTACCCAGCTGCTGCATATTCATGCACACATTGCGTTGCAACAAGTCACTATACTATCAGACAATTCATCCTGGTGGATTATAAAATGGCTGCAAGAACCAACTACACTGTGACTGAGACTCTTACATAATGTGGATCAGGCTTTACACTGTCTGGATAATTTGCAACAGTACCTATAACTGGGCATTTTAAAGACACAATGTACATGAGCTGATGGCATTTTCTATTTTTACCACGAATTTATCAATGTCTTGCAAAATTGACAATGTTGCATGGTTATTTCCTAATATCTGGTTAGTTCTTTTGTTTGAAAAGTTGAGAATCTACTAAAAGATCATTGCATCACCACTGAATATCAGTGCCAATCTATCATTGGTCAACAATAGGCTGCAGCTAGTCCACTGAATATCATTGCATACATCATTGGTTCTACTATGGGCTGCAGCTAGTCAATTATGCTTACCTCATCTTCTGACTCGTTATGTGGAACTGTAAAGCAGTTTGTGATTTCTACAGAATTTTTGTCCTGTGAACCTGTAATGAAAAACATATGTTATGTCTGCTTTGGCTGCACATCTCGAGCCATTGTATTTAATGGGACTGGCTTCAGGTGAGTGATTAAACAAGTTCGAAAATCAGTGACAAAAATGCAGTCAGATTACAAGGTTTGCCAAAAGTTCACAACTGTTGAACTGTAGTAAGGCGAAGGCAGTGTGGAGTAGTTTGATGGGTGCCCACCTTCTTTACTCAAGGAGTCGAGGTCGTGGGTTTGAGTCTCCCTGGACCACACTGCTGCTAGACCCTTGAGTCAGGTTTCTAGCTCCTAAGCTCGGTTTTAACTATGTATCAATATAGCACTCGAGTGGCGATGCAGTGCTTATAGAAGTGACAGTTGTCACCAAATATGCATTGGTGTAACTAAAATCCTTGGCTGTAGGCATTTGGTCATGTGCTTATACAGGAAGGATTTAGATCATGAACTATAGCCAGACTGGTATATTAACACAGACTGGTACATGTGCTTATACAGGATAGATCATGAACTATAGCCAGACTGGTATATTGACACAGACTGGTACATGTGCTTATACAGGAAGGATTTAGACCATGAACTATAGCCAGACTGGTATATTGACACAGACTGGTACATGTGCTTATACAGGAAGGATTTAGACCATGAACTATAGCCAGACTGGTATATTGACACAGACTGGTACATGTGCTTATACAGGAAGGATTTAGATCATGAACTATAGCCAGACTGGTATATTGACACAGACTGGTACATGTGCTTATACAGGAAGGATTTAGATCAGGAACTATAGCCATACAGGTATATTGACACAGACTGGTACATGTGCTTATACAGGAAGGATTTAGATCATGAACTATAGCCAGACTGGTATATTGGCACAGACTGGTACATGTGCTTATACAGGAAGGATTTAGACCATGAACTATAGCCAGACTGGTATATTGACACAGACTGGTACTCTGACACAGTCGTACCACGCATACATTAAAAGCGAAAATTATTTTTAACAACTGAAATATTCAACCTGGGAACACACAATTCACTATGAATTAATTGGTCTACACCAATATCCAGTAACGGTTACATGAAGTCTGCCATTATAAATAATGTTATGAACTATGGACAGACGTCTCATTTTTCTAAATTGAAACGAGACAGAACCTTCCAGAAGTCCAGATTGCTCTACATTAGTAAAAACTTCTATAACTACATAGTTCAACCAACTTTTGACTGTTCCGTCTGGCATAAGTGGAAACAGACGAAGGAGTTCTTTAATTTGAGATTACGAATTCTTGCAAAGGAAATGTGAACATAACAGAGCTGAGGTCAGAGGATGATTATCTTACATAATAATCCAGCATGTTTGAAATAATTTCGAAGGTAGCGCATTCAAAATTTCTCTGAAAACTGATGTTTTCAAAAAAACATAAGCAAAGCCAGTAGTAGCGTTTTAGACGTGTTTCTGATGCATCATATGAGCCTCTGTTTGGTCATATTGCCTATTAGCTGAATGGTTAGCAAGCTTGCCAGTTTTATTGGGATTGTTGGTTTGATTCCCTGGTTGGCAATCTCGGCTATTACTACAATTGATATAGTTGGCAAACGGGTGACAGGAAGCACTGCCAACTCAGGGGCTTGCGGATAGGGCGTAATTGTTGGTGGATCCACACCACGGAGAGCATTGCTGAAGGGCAAATTCCAGGACATGGGGAAGTGTTGCTGAAGGCAAATTCCAGGACACTAGGGTCTGCCGAGATCTGCAGCCCCTCACGCAGGAGGCATGCCCGTTTTGTAGGAAAGAAGGGAATGTTGTTGTAAACGTGCTGATGAATCGTTAGGCAACGTGTAGCCCCTCTGTTGGCCATTTAGGGGCTACAATACTTCCATTTGCTTTCTGTACACATTTCGTTTTAACCCAAATCCAGTCACCGATTTTGTGTTTTCACCTCGTCAAAAATACATTCCACACTTAAAAGTCACGATGTCGATAACGCCATCCATCCGTAATTCATCGGTAATTTCCGTACCGTCCTTGACCTCGAGCCGTCCATGATGGAAGTGTGTTTGGGCTTTTTGTGAACATTTTTGTTCTTTGACTGCGAATTTCTTACGAAATCGCCGGAACAGGACACTGTGAATGGTATTGGAAGAAAGAAGAATTGCCAATGGTTTGTTGAAACCTTGTTTTGTGTAAATTTATTGAGTTTTATATTAGCTATGGAGGGCTGAAGTGAAGCACCCATGAAGTTTCTAATCGGGAGTGTCATACCTAGTAGTATTATATGTAGTGCATTGAGGACGAGCTGAGCCTGAGAGGACACCTGTGCCGAGGACGAGGTCCAGGCGGAACTGTTCATTCAAGAACCAACACCATCATGAATTGTAGAGAATAAGTTTCCCAACACTACATTACCTAACAATGTTCCGATTACTCTGTGAGCATCTTCATTCCTTCTCTCGTAGGAATCAACAATGCAAAATAAAACAACTGGATGAACCTTACAGACCACGTTCGAGTTCGCCATTTTGACTACAGTGACATCTGTTGGCATTCAGGGGCGACAACTCCTAGCAGAATTTAGCTCTGCGCTGTTGCGAACGAGGGTTGCAAGGAGTGTAGCATACTAATATTCTTACTACACTCCTTGCTTGCTGTAAGTTCACTTCTAAAAAGATGCATGTGGAGCACCATTGAAACTCGTTATAGAATCTGTTCCGTGAAAATTGACTGAAGACCCTGGAAAACTTCCAAATTTAGTTGTGTACGCGGAACATCATAATAGTTGATCTGGTTTAGTGCCCGTACCTGAGACTGTTATGAAGAAAAAGTTCTTAATACACACGTAGTCCGATATGCGCGCAAACTACCGTTTTTCGTAGATAATAAATTTACGCCGCAAATAATTGCTTTACATCCTTATAATTTAATTTGAACCGAATCTAATAAGTTCTCGCAGTTAAAAGTTAACTCAGTGATTTTACGCCGTTAATACTTAATTTACAATCCATAAAGAATTAAAGGTAGATTCACTTAATTTGGCCCACATTTAGTTTAATTACCACATGAAATTTCTTGGGGCTTATGTCATTCTAGACTCTTCAAGTGTCAGCTTATGCTTGCTGAAAAGGGGTCGTCCAGTGCCTTCTGTTTCGGGCATGATTTGCCCTATTGTGCCACGGATAGCTTCGAGTTCAAGGGGTTTTACCATGTTCTGTTTTTCGGTAGCCAAAGTAGAGCGCATGCACTGGTTGTAATACCGACGGTCATTGTAAAAAAATTAATTTACGGCGTATATTGATTATTTTCGTGTGTAAACTATTCCTGCAAATCAACTCTAATTTACACATTAGATAATATATTTACGTCGTTCAAACTTGGTTTTGCGGCGTAAATAATAAATTTACGTCGTTAAAAGTTCTTATGAACATTTATTTCGGTCGAACACTTGTTTACACGTCTTGTGAAACGCTGTTAGTAATGCAGTGTACGTCTACATTATTTACCACAAAGAACGTGATACCGCTCAGCAAAACTAGTACCACATTTTCTTCCGGACATTCCCGAAACAGATAGGGAAACGTTTTACAGTGTTCTCCACAAAAGTTAGTTTGCACCGCAAATAATTAACTTGCACTGAAAATGATTGATACATGTCGTAAAACTTTAATTTACGCCGTTAAGAATTATTTTACGCCGTTAAACATCGATGTACGCACGTAACTCACGTGTGTTAGCGTTCAACTATTTGGTCAATGATATAAAGCGTGCTTTCCAGTTCAAAAACTTCGTTTAGACGCTCATCCATTTTTGGAAATTAAGACACGTGACCCAGTGAACTGAAGACAGGTATAAAGACAAAACCTAAATTTTACAGACTTTCTACTTTAAGAATTTTTTGTTGAACACGACGTTACATTTGTTTGTAGCCTAATGGCCTTTTTTAGTAGATAAACACTCTACTTGGCGGGGGCAGGCTGACCTCATGTCACTAACTAGGCAGGCGTCAATCGATAAAAGATCGTGACCCGGCTCATGGCTGTGAGGAAAGCATGAGACGTCAAATAATTACAGACCGTCATATTGAAACCATATAAGGAGAAAACATAGGCCCACAGTGCAAATGTCTCTCATGAGACGTAGTTAGGAAAGGTCCATAAAGGGCCACCACGAAAAAATCATCACATAGAAAAGGACTCCGGAGATCACATACAAAGTGAGAACTACATCCGGCCAGTAACCGCTCAGCTGAACGAGCGCAAAATGCACGAAAATCCAATATCCTGTTCATTGATTACAGGAGGCTCAGGGCCGTAGGAAGCGGCGGGGGTCGGGGGGCACGGGCCCCTCAAAAATTTTCAGGCGTCAAGGTTAAACCGTGGCAACCGACATACTCGTGGGACGGGGACAGTCGAGAAAAGAAAGACTGCCTGCTAAGTGCAGATAGGAGACAAAATTCAAGAGAACGTTTAACAACTCTGTATCAGTGCATGGTTTACCTTTTGGGGAACCGGGCCAGGACATTGTTATTGCAGTCTCCGCTGCGGTTTCGCAGCACAGGTTGTCTAAACGCACTTGAAAACGAGCACGTATTGATTCATGCATATATTTCGAAAAATCGAAAAAAAATGTAAAACGAAGCTTTTGCGGAACGTATTAATCTGCTTTCTTTTTAAATTCAATAAATCAATGTGCGACTGCAAAATCACATTTTTCCAGACGCCCCTCTCTGGCAAGGGATAATGGAGACAACTGTCGCTTTTTTCTCGAATTGTACATCACTTGAGAAAAATTGATGATATGGCAGATATCATCAATTGCTGCACATTTCTTGATTTTTTAAAAAATATTGAGGGGCCCCACCTTTGAATAAGGTCATTGATGACATTCAAGTGGCCACCTGTTCATGTTTTTATTGACAAATTCTTAAGGGTCGACTCACGGAGAGAGGGCCCAAAGTTGGACTCGATAACGTATAGCTTCCTGTTTTATTGTGAAATCGTGCAACTGACTTTCATGTTGAGGAAGGTCACTGCCTGCCCCGTCTTGTGACCACACGACGGTGGAATGAACTGTCATTCTTTTCTGTTTAGCTTTTGATAATTAAGGTGTCCAATTTCAGACGGGACCCTATCTCGGTGGAGCAGTTCGGAAAAATGTCTCTTTGTCCGTGTATACATGTAGATACGACACTGCCTAGTTTTCACGACGGAACTTGAGATTTCATATTCATCAAAAAGTACAAAACATTTGTGCTCAGCACAGCAGTATCAAGACATTCTACCCAAACAACCAAAAATGTGAAAAAACAAGAGAGTTGACCGCCATCGAAAGGGTGGAATTTTGAAGAACTTGAAGACCGCTATTTGTTACTTACACAAAAGGTCTATTTTCGATGGTTAGTTACAGAATACTGTTACTGTTTCTCATAGTATCACAAGAATAGTATCCCTTTTGAAAATGGTCACTATGAGTTGTTGGTAAAGAATTCCCACTTGTGGAAAACACTGCTGTCGAGGCTACCATTGGGGTGACCGTGTACATGTCGAACGAGTGTACTCAAATACTCGCAATGATAAATAAATATTTCAGCTTTTTCTGAGGTCAAGTTCAAGGCAACTAGTGAACCATTATATGTACCATGTAAATGAGCCAAAAATGTCCAATCTCCCATTTACCCCCGAATACCCGTCAAAAATCTGCAAGCATGCCTGCGGAAAATGCTTGTAACTTTCCGTTTTGACCAACAAATTCGTTGGTTTCTGATTTACATGTTTATGTATCTACGAAAACTGACAGGTTAATAAATGATTTTTGGCAATTACAAGTTAGTCTTTTAAGAAATGATTACAGGGAATTAAGTTGAATTCATAATCTGAATATGCAAAACAATCTAGTATAATCCAATCCTCAAATAGTAAACTGCACTTGGACGCTTCTTGCCTATCTAGAATAATTCTCAAGGACATTGATGAAATTCGGAAACTTCCCAAAAATTTACTCACAATTCAAATTACAAAAAATGCATTGCTTTTTTTGAATTCGGTACAAGACTTGTTTTTCAAAGTCACCAACAGGGGATCAAAAAGTAATTAAGTTCTTTAATCAAGGTAAACGCATTGTTCCTGGATTTGATTGTCGGTTTCTGATTTACATGCTTATGTATCTATGAAAATGGACTGATTAAGAGCTGATTTTTTACAATTAGAAGCTAATCTTGTAAGAAATGACAATGCTTCAATGAACTTACCGGTAGTTGCAGGCCGACATTGGGAAATTTCGATCAATCATCAGATCCCCAAATATAAAAGTACACTACATGATTTTTGTCAATTTGAAATAAATCTCAAGGAAATAGAAGAATTTCGGACTGCTCTACAAAGTGTTCCAAAATGTTTTCACACTTCGAATGACAGTAAATTATCATTGGCTTAGGAACTAGATTACTGGGTTCAAGTTTACAAACCGCAGATCGAAAATGAAGTTTAAGTACTTAAACAAATAAAATCTAAGTCATTGGTCATCAAATTGGAATGGTTCTCTTTGCACTTCCTTGATGTTTTGTTTCTAGTAGTATTGCGCAATGATTTTTTGTTCTTCAAAACTGAATCGTCTTGCTTGCAATTCCCGTGCATACTACACACACGGCAAGCGCGCACACAGCCTAAAATATAGAAAAGCTCGAATTTTTGAGGTTGTAGAACTTTTAGTAAAAAAAAACGGAATACGGGACTTGTTCAGGGCTATGAATTGTGCATATGCCGAATTTCTGAGTTAGTGGATTTCTGTCTCGTTTTTCTCGGATTTTTGTTTCTTTGGGGCGGACGTTTTTGCCCATTTTACCAAATGGGAGGGAGGGCTCGTTCGGACCCATCCCCGAGCCCCCCTTCTATGAGGACGCGCATGCACGGAGAACGTCATGACTGGCACATCTACGTTATAAATAAGGTGTAACCTGTAGTAGGCCTTCACAGAATCTCAGATACCCACGTCGGGAACTGAATTTGAACTCCAGACGTTGAAGTGTGTACATTGTTGAGACACACTCTGTATCATTTCCCCCAGCAACCAGAAATTGGACTACCGCCAATATTTCATCTAGGGATTCTGAAACGGCTACAAAGGCACTCGTACCAGGCACCTCGGGACCTCGCCTTTCCAAAAAATTACTTCAAAGAATGGCCATAATAAATTGAAGATTTTTTTTCTGAAAACAAACCTTGACCTTCAACCCAGAGCAGAGGAATAGGTTCGAATCCGCAGTTGGAACCCAGCTATAGTTACTTCAGGCAACTCCCACTAAGCTACCCGTCAGTGCGCTGGTCCTAGATCCATTCTTTCCGTGAAACTTTGTTGGTTCACGGTTAGTCAAATCGGGATGGCTGCATCCCCGGTATCACCCCCACCTACGTCGCCCGTTCGGTACAAATATGGTGACATCAAGACAACTGGGGGAGGAGGTGGCGATAGCAAGAGAGTAGGTTGGCAAAGTAAAATTGGTTTGTGCCCCCCCAGTGGCGGATCTACGTTTTCGGTAAAGGGGGTTTAGGATTCCCGCAAAGGTCGAATCCTAGACTCGTGGCGCCGAGCGGGGGGACGTCGGGGGAGGGGGCCCCCCTCCCGTGTAAGACATTTTTTGTGAAAACAGTGAAATTTCCATGCATCCTGGTAAGTTTCTGGCACTTAACATGTCTCTGGAGTTTTTCTTAAGATAGTTAAAAACCCTTCTCGAATTCGTCACATGAACTTGGCTCATAATTTTCGTGGAACCATATTGTGCACATCTGGGTATGAGTCACGCCACCAGCAAATTTTTTTGTTGGAACATCTGCCTACGTACACCTTTTTTAGCATACGAAAAGTCGTATACGAAAAAGTGTGTTGTGTATACAGGGGTTTAGACAACTTCCAAATATTCAAGAGCATAAGGAGCAACGACGGAGCGTAAAAACTTGAATATCAGATGATCGCGTAACAGCAGCCTCTTGTTGTTTAAGAACGAAGACGTGTACTGCTAGTCCGGAAATAAACATGTGTTCTGTCTCGTTACGAGAAAAACTGGCGAACGATGGTGCTCTCAGCTCATAGTCTATTATTAAAAGCGACAATAAATAATTAAGTATCACTTTATTAAGCTGAATCACGTTGACAACAATTGAAAAACGTCAAACGTTTCAGGAAACAAATCATCTGAAAACAGTTTCACGAAACCAAAACATCCTGTGCACAGTGATGAAAAGACATATTGGACTAGTTTGCAGAGGGACAAAAAGGCTGACCTGGTCCGTCATTAGACCAAGTGCTTATTATCCCTATAAAAATAGTCGATCTGTCGCGGGACCAAACAATACTGGCTAAGATAAATAGTTTACAAAGAACACTTTGGTAAAAAAAATCACAAGACTAGTTCGCCGAGGGACCAGAAGTACACTGAAACTCAACATCTACACAAGTCAAGCTGGCCTGGTCCGTCGCGAGACCTAAAGTGTACTATGCAAAAAATTTTGAATTGAAAACTTCTCTCTAGACACTTTTTAATCCCTAGTGGTTACTCATACGTAAGTCCTATCCTTCTGTTGTCAAGACTGTCGAGGAATCTATATATCGGATCCAATGGTTTGCTCGTCTTGGAACCATTCTACCCACTGCAGATATCTTCGATGTTTGTTCCCAACGCTTGCACTTCGTCAACTGCTAATGAGCTTGTAAGCCCCTACAATGTCAAGATCCCGTTTCGCAGCTCAGTTGGCACTAAGATCCTTCAGGTTGCCAAGTCCATTCAAAAGACTTACAGGCGCAACTAAATTTGATCCGTTCATCATGGACTACTTCAAACCTTGACGATGTATCCCAGGACCTATTTGCATCTCTTGCAATTTTCGAAATAAACGTCCCAATGTCTGAACACTTGAAACCCGAAGTACTAACATCATGGGCGTGAGCGTTTCATGGGATGGGTGTTTCTGCGAAAATTCCCAGTATAGAAGACGGCAGTGTGTTTATTGCAGGTAGAAAGACGGTGGGTGTTGAGGTAGGAACTAGGGCTCCTTAGGAGGCTTATTGAACATCGCACGAGTCCCGCAAGACTTTGTTGTGAAAGAACAGCCTCTGCGCAATTTCTGGTACTGTACACTGTTTGCGAATGCGGTCACTTTGTCAATGTCAGTCCTCCTTTGGTCATTCCTTGAATAGACATAACTTGTTAGAGTGTATATCTTCAAACGAACTCGCGACTAGACCACGGCGCCCGCCACAATAGCAATTCTCTGGAAAAAGAATATTTTTTCAAAAATATTACATGTACACGTACACTGTTTGATATTACGCAAGACATCTTTACTATACATCAGTTACAAACGTGTGGAGTGTAATAGAATGACACGGCATGACAGATGAGGTAAAACGTTGCACGTCAATTCGCCTGAATATCAGGGTTGCGGCACCACAGTATTTCCCCTAATCAAATCGTAAAGAAGCTAGTTACCTAAAGAAATCAGCTATAGAGCTGCTCTTTCAGCGGTGGATCAATCTAAAATGCTTGGCTACTTCAGAAGTATCGACAGAAGCGCGCACACAATTGATGTCCGTGCGTTTTGCCTATGAGCCACGAAGACGCAGCAATTCACAATGCAAAAAATATTTTCAGAGTGAACCCCTCCCTCTCATTTTTTCCAAGTTGGTTTACTTGGGGTTTACACACGCTAGCGGTGCCGTTTTTGTTTTGCTGGAGACGTTTTTGTTTTTTATATTTTTGGGTCCTGGCCCAAATGGGGGTTTAAATCCCCTGAACCCCCCCCCCGTAGATCCGCCACTGTCCCAATAATTTTTTCCTTCCTACGGGCCTGGGACTAGAAATCACTTTAACGTTACAAGACGATGTTTGCCACATTCAGTGACCTCGCGTGTTTTGCCGTGGCATCAAACAAGTTAATTTACCGTGTTCAGACTCAAAATGGGGTTTAATAGCATGGAGATGCATAGACACTCTACAGAACATTGTACACACAGTAGGCCCTATGTGTCCAACATACCGTAACACCAATATAACTGGTATTATGAATATGAACACATTTTCCGTGTACCGCGTGTACATGTAGTCTTGCTAACTGCCGTGCGAAGCTTTGAGCGTTTATGATGCCAAAAAAAGCAAATGGAATGTAGTGATAAACAAAACTGTCCCAGAGAAAAGTTGCTGTCGAGATACTCGCCTTTCAGACAATGTATACTTTTCTTGAGTTAAATTTAGTCGTTTTGAGGACATTTATCAGAATTAAGACGGACTTGTAGCTACGATCCTCCATCTACATATGACCTTAAACTTAAGTCAGAAATTTTGACTTTTACTTCACAGTTTCGGAAAAAAATCGATTACACTATAATTGTTAGCGCATCACAATTATTTAGAATTGAATGGGTAATGCGTACAAGAGTCATGTTTGGTCTATATGTGACTTTTCATAAAACAGATCCCACGCAAGGCTGAGCACTCTCGTTGTGAGCTACATGTACGTAATTCTGCATCTGAAAGCAAAATATTATAGGTGTATAAAAGAAGTATATGAGACGAAAAATTGACGGCTTGAACACTTTGCTCAGTGAATTCCACTGCAAAATATTTGAAGATGGCGGATTGAACGGGATGAACTACTTGCAAAATATTTGACTATCTATAACTCCTGGTATTGGTTATTGTGTGTAAGCATGAGTCTAATGCGAGTCCCGCTTAACGCTTAGTTAGTTAATCTCAGACGTGTCATGTAAATTACTAAATCACGGCAATAGTCAAACTTTGCTTTAGGCTAAAATCTTTACTTACCTTTGCAATTTACGTCGACTTCGATAAGGAAGTAAAATTTAGGCGGCATTTGCCCAGGTCATTTTTATTGAAACATGAGACAAGATTAAGTGTTCGTATTATTTGATTTCAAAGCTATAGCTTAAGGTAATGACGGTTTCCTTTTTGCATCAAGTGGCATCGAATTGTAAATAAAAACATTAGGAGTATTTTGTGGTCACTAAACGCTCCAGGTAAATTAAACATACACAGAACTACAAAAGAAAGGGAATTAAAAAGACTGGACCTTCTGGACAAAAAATTCACAAGGAAGTTCATAAAGTTTATTTTGGATGCACCTCAACTGTGATTGGACAAAAAATCTACAAGGAAATTTTGCTGAACGCATAAAAAGAGCTCCTTGGAGTTAATTAATGCCACAAACCAACTTTTGAAAGGAAGACAGGTTGAAACATTGATAACAAGCAAAGGTAAAATTGATTGCTAATTGTGCATTGGAGTGCAGCTCGAAGTTTACACTGTATATAGCTTTCTGATAAAAAAATTCAAGTCTGCTATAAGCTACTTTCAAAGTTTTCACGAACATCCCTGTACATGTCTGTTTTTGTTATTAAGTTTTTTAAGCTCACAAAAAATTCAGCAACCATCATTTTTGTACACTGTCAAATCTTCAGAAAAAAGAAAGTTTTTAAACTTAAAAGTTAATTGGAAATTTTGTTCATTGAAAAAATGCCACGCCAAAGAAGCCCCACTCGGGATTTAGTTGTGACTAATTTGCCTTACGGTTATTTTTACTAAAGTGAAGCGAACATAGTATCTTTTCAGTTTTTTTTGAGAATATGGTTATGGAGAAAGTTTTTTTTACTTTTTTGGAAAGTTGGCCAGAAAATACCCGCTCTTTAACTTACTGTCGCAAACAAATAATATGGATGTTATTGCTTTGTGGGAGTGATTCCTACTTGTGGCATACGTTTATTAATAACACACTTGACAATTTTGCTTCCATCTCAATTAATGTGCAGTCGTTATGTTACACAGAATAATTTTTCTTCAAGCTAGTTTTTTTCCTTACGTAAAATAGCGGCTTATAATGAAAACTAAATGCTTTGAAAGGGGACCGGTGTCTTTTGAGAAGCTCTCTGCTTTGGTATGTGTTTTGTGAGAAAGCTTCAGCTTGTTTGTTGTGTATTCCTGACTGTGACGGAGTGCTAACTGAACATGCAAAGATGGGTGATGTTTATCGTTTCTGTTACAGCTCATCGTCACAATGAAGCTGTTCGTGATAGCAGTTATCTCCTTGGTAACCCAGTGTGAAGCGAGACATGTGAGACGATCCACTGACGCGGTAAGAATAGTCAATACCGAACAAACAGCGGAGCATCAGACGAATAAAGTTCAAACAGAGAAAATTCTAGCACGATGACCTCATTCATGATTTGTTTCGAAAACGGCAAAATCTCATTTCTTAAATAATCCTCGTGAGTTCGGACCAAAACATTTCTGCTTACTCTAAATTGATTTCTGTTATTTTATTTTCTTGTTCACTACTTGTTTCATGAAAGTCTAACACTCACCACAAATATTCCTGAAAAAACAATTAAGTCTTACTTGAACAAAACTACTAAGTAACTCAGTCTGAGGTCATATCCATAA
Organism: Phoronis australis; assembly: GCA_002633005.1. Classification (NCBI taxonomy): domain Eukaryota; kingdom Metazoa; phylum Phoronida; family Phoronidae; genus Phoronis; species Phoronis australis. Next base: position 81,256 of record NMRA01000754.1, on the reverse strand, counting down.
CAAGTAGTTACCGAGATAATTTCTATAGATTATTTCTGTATTGGGATTTGCTCGTATTTACTTGACAAAAACTGGTAAGAATGGAGTGCGATCTAAAGAGCAAGTTTGAGTTTAAGTCACTTCTATTGAAACAGATCCCTGAATTGTCTTAGAAAACATAGGACAAGTTCCACGAGCATTCACCAATTTATTTCAAAACGCTTAATTTAGGTGAATTTTTAATCATTTGTAGAACTTTGACATACATATTGTCGAAAAGAACACGAGTTACACGGAAAGAGTGAAGCTAGACTTCGACAAGAACCTAGAAATAATCAACGTTCCAGCACACAATGGCGTAAACGCAATGGATGAGATGCATGATATGGACAACGTGAGTAAACATTTTTTAAGAAAAAATTAATAAAAAAATGGTGGAGAAATGTTAAATAGTTGTTACGCAGAATCAATCAGAGCTCCGTCGGACTATCGTATATTTGTGGACGTGTATCATTGTACACAATTGTCACTGTTTACAACCTCCAGTATAAAAACAAAGTTTTGTCATTCCCAAGTTTAAGTGGTGTCATTTTGAAATATTTCACTGAGTGACTTTTGCGCAGTGGACATGAACAACGAGCGTTTCCGTTTCTAATTGTTGCAGAACAGTAAGACGAAACATTTTGAGGTTCCGACTTACTCGACGATAAATATCGATATTCTGAGTTCGAATCTTGACTGAATTTCATCTTACAACATGCAAGATACAAAAGAACGATATTCTTTGTTGCATACAAGTACCCTCATTTTGGATAAACAATGGCGTTGTTAGGAATTTTTGAGGACTTGCTTAGAAGTCAGTCAATGAGAATTACTGTGAAACCCAACCAGTTTGTAATGCAAATGACACAGTCAGCAAATTTAAATTTGCTGCTATATGTCTTCATTTAAATTAAATTGTTTAAAAAATTTTAGGGTCTCACTGTACAGTGTTTACCTGACCTGAAAAAATGTTTCTTGATTGAACTTGATCGAGGACATGTTGACAGCTTGCAAGACCAGGAAGACAGCTTGTTAGCTTTGTGGGTGAGTTTAATTCTTCTGGTGCAATAGATGACAGAGGAGCGATATGATATTAAGTTGCATCCTTCCATTTTTGTTCCTTCTCTCCTAGCTAGCAAAGACTGCAATTTAGGTTGGTAAATAATAAGTTACTGAGGCAACAACACTACTTAGGATAATGGAACTCAACTCGGAAACCGGACTTGGGACTCGGAGTTGATTTGCTACGAAAGAAAGTCCTTAATTTAGCCTCCGTCCTCATGTTTATTAGGCCTACTGTTTTGTGTCCACATTGTAACATAAATGCATTGACGCCACATTGATCTCCTGGACATGGGTTGCAACGATAGGGCAGATAGACCTAGTTCCGAGGTGGGTTGGAAGTTGAAGTTATACAATTACCAGTTTTTAAAACTCTGTATACTTAACACGTGGTCAATGGAAAAGTATGCATGGTCTACCGTGGTATGAACTTCAGATCATAAAAAGTATTTTATTGAATTTTGACCATGTTTGAACAAGTGCTTAATAAAATAGGCTAGCGCAATGTTGTCTTTCTTCATTTTGGAGCAGTTTGCTTGGGTGTGATGTAACACCTTATCGTCACTTCAAGCAAAGACACTTTAGCTTAATTGCCCAAAATCCAGCGCAGACGAAGAATTACGAGCTGAGCTGACTGTCACATTGAAGTGAATGATAGCTGAGCTGACAGATCATGTCAAGGTGTGAAAGTACGTCAACAAGTGAATGATATAGAGGCTAGTCAGTTCAACGCCTTGAAGTGAACTGTAAGCTCAAAATCGTTCACTTGAGGTCGATTAAGCTCAGGTTGTAACTCTCCGTCTACAGTATCCCTAACGTGAAAGGCTCACAAAAATGAGGCTATCGTCACATGATCGTTTGCTAAAATCTTGTGCTTTGCTCACAGAGGAAAAACGGGCTTCATATTGAAGATACAAGCCCAGACTCCGTTATTGTTCGAAAAAATTGGACAGTTACGGAAGGACCGCTGCAGTCATTGGATTTCCTGAGGAAAGAAATGCGAGAATTCATCAAGAACCGACCAGTGTACAGAATGAAGCTACTTCCGGACGATGCGGAATTCCTGCTAGGTAGTTAACTAATTCTAACCATTCTCATAAAAAGCGGAGGACTGGGCGGTTACACCCTCTCAAAAAATTGTGGCGAAACCTAGGATTCTATGGAGAATTGTGAAATTTGTGATAACCGTCCTGAGAACGAATTACACTTTTACTGTAGACAACGCCAAATCACTAAGCTCAAATTAACATTGTTACTCACAGCGCACAATCAGCTATTTTCATTAGCTTTTGAAGCTATTATCCATCTTTCTTAGTAGGGGTGAAATATTTTTAACGTTAAGTGCCTGACATTCTTTGCTGTATTCCGTCATCTAACATTGACAAGAAAGACAAATTTTAACGTACCTAGGCACAACAAGAGCATTTGAAAAGCTTGATCCAATATTTTACCATTTTGACAAATCTATGCGTCCTCATAATTGTCCTTTGAAAGTCTCCTTTGACAGCAGCATTGTGTGCCATTCTTCCTAAATTGTAAAAATACCAAATTAAATGGTTTGAAGTAAAGCATCAACATCGTCACCAATATGATGATCTCAGACTGTTTGCTCCCTGCTAAGTCGAAGAGACAAACTTAGAGCCAAATAATTGGAGCCAAAACAAATCTTGACGTCTACGTTTTAAGAAAAAATACTGCTGTCGATGTATGTTCGACTCATTAATTTTTTTTGAGCGCCTGTCCATATTCCTTTGGGCGTTACTACAATTTGACTTCCCTCGAAAAACACTTTTCATAGCTTTTTATGTTGCACCGATTTGCTAATACGATACAGTTTTTGACAAACTTTAATTAATTATAACTGATACATTAGCTGCTACATTTGTTGATAGTCTGCTAAATTATTGGTCATGTTTTGCAAGTTTAAGTGTGACCGTTTCTTAACATACCACCGAGACATCGCCATTCGTGAAAATGGACAGATTCGTACTGACATACAGTTTGTGACACGGTTTCAAGGTCATTAAGAAACAACTGACAAAAAATAATAATAGTGTCAAGTGACAGTATAGTATCATTTTCATTGTACAGAAATATAGTCACCAACATTTGCTGACTTATAAGATAGAACACGTGATATCCATTCATACAGGTGTAGTTGCTAAGAACTGCACGCCGACATGAGGTACTGCCGATTATTTCGCAGTCTGTTGCGATTTCGTTTTAAACTACGGTAAAACAACATGTTTGCAGGATATTCTCTAAAACAAGGTGAAACATTCGTTTGCCTTTGTTGTTTTACAGGAGGGGTTAACCCTGCTACAACCTCTGTTCAAAAAAGAGCATCAAGAACGAGAAGAACTACTTACGCGCTTACAACGTTCAGCCTGGAAGTCCAATCCTTCCTCCTTGAAATTAAACCCAACAATGTCGGAGTGGAATGCTTGACCGGCCAACCAAAATTCAAGTACGGGTATACGGGTGGTGCCAGCTCATCGTGTGATTGGCTGATGTGGTGTGACCCACCTGGCACCCAGTGTAAAAGACAACACATATCTAATTTCAAGTTTTATAAATGTTTTTGTTGTCCTGAACATAAATACGCAGACCATTGCATCGGCTGCAAGGAAGTACAGTAATAGCGCTTGTAGATAGGGTGCTACTAGAACGATAGGCTCAGAGCAGACGAAGAAGAGCTTATCTGGATGCCACGAGTGAAAGTTAAGCGAGCACATCACGTCAAGTGATTAGGCTTGAACAAGTCGACGAATTCCTGGCTAGTTCTTTCAATTCTTAAGTGTTTTTATGGCTTGGCGTGAGCTACGTACTCAGCGAACTTTCGCTGGGGCAGCCAGTTGAGTGCGTCAGCTCTCTCTGATCTAGCTTGATTAGGTCGCTCACTGTACACGGATATTACACGCGTGTGATACGCACGTGCGTGTGCTTTCAAATAATGCTCGTAGAAGTTAGAGTAATTCGTATTTCTCACGGTATTAGCATACTGCCTGGTAAAAGTCCACGGTGTTAGTAACGACGGTCTACTCGTAGATTTCAACAAAAAATGAATTGTCTCCCGCACAAGCACTAACGTCTGTAATAGGAGTCAGCCTTTTCTCTCTCGTCGAACACTTGTCCGATTAGCTATACATTATTTAAGTATTAAATTATTTCATGTAAGCTATACTGCTTCGTCCTCATTACCATATTGTTTGGATTCTCGGGTCAGTGACCCCTTTGTTCTACGATTATTGGTTTAATTTACCACGTGATCTCTTTGTCTTGTCTCAACACTGTGGGCCACCGTCTACAATTCTCTTCAAGTTTCGAGTTTTCAGTCAATTTCTATTTAAATTTTCATCACTACAACATAGGCCTATATGTATGCAGCTTCAGAACATGCCCGTAACTGCAAAGCATCATGTTTCTTCTGGAAATGGATGCATTTACACACAACAACAAATGACTTCAACTTATCATTAAGTCCTTAAAATGCAAAAATCTTAATAGCAGCTTCAACATTGCTTTATATTTGGGTATATCTTGGGACAGTTCAGAACGTATCCGTAGCTAGCCAACTTAGTCAACAGCAGGGGTAAACTCAGGCATGTTATTCAGTTAATGTGTTTGACCTAATGTGCACTGATGACCTTAATGATCTGTTATAACGGTCAGCTTTTTAGAAATAAAATTATAAAAAAACGATTGTTGCATTGATTTGGGGCCAATCAGCGCACAAGCGTGATCCAGAACTAAAGTTAAAAGTGCCGGGCTAAAAACCTGCATTCATTCCAAGAAGTGAACTTGTTGCTATGAAATTGGTTTCAACTTTTGCCTTACTCAAATGATAAGTGATATCTTGGCTTGAAAAGAACTGACAGATCGTTATTCCTAACTGGATTATGCTCGCGGCATAAAATGACACGCCGTGACAAGCCAACTTATTTAGCGAGTCAGCAATCTTGTATCGACCTGTCGCTTTTTTCAAAGTCCCTAAATCACTGTGGGGTACACGGAAAAATGCGGTTTGGCTGTGCACGAGGTGGTTCGTAAGCAAGAACAAGAGATTAGTCTTGACTAGTATATTGAAGACTGTCAACGAATGATGAGAACATTTCTCAATGCGGAGAAAGAACTACTAATCAACTCATGAAAACTACTGAGACTATACTGCACAAAATACGGTGAAAGTGATATATAGAGAGAGAGAGAGAGACCAGAGAAACACGAATTAATCAATCAAATAAGATGAAAAAATAAAGGATGCAATATTCTGACAAACAAGTAGTTCTAGGAATGGTAAGTATTACTCATCTTCTATTCTAAGAGAGTGGTGATAAACAACAACAATAAATGATGTAATACGATGATCAAACTGAATGAACCAAAAACACAATAAAACATTCTGCGACAATCACCTCCAACTTGATTAAAGGCGAAGGCAACCTTTTTCCATGTCATTTTGAGCTAAAATAAGGTTGGTTGGTTATCCTAGACATATTTTTCACTTAATTACAGCTTTTCGTAATTTTATTAATTATTCGTCCTCTTTTCCGGAAGTGACGTTTTAGGAGGCAAGCGCTTCCCGCCAATTTCTTTTCACATAGTCTGACTGTGAGAGCTGCCGAGTCAGTCATTGTTCTACCTCGGTTGTGTTAAGTTCCGTCGTCGTTCGCTTTCATTTACTAGTCAGTCAACATGCCACACTGTTGCTGCGTACCGGGATGTAGTAATTATCGGCTCACGCGCGCTTTGGGAGTGCCTTTGCATCGCTTTCCGATGGATGACACACTTCGCCGTACTTGGCTCGTTCGTGTGAAGAACGCAGCGTTACCCGTCCACGCAACGTACAAAGCAGTGGAGAATTACCGTGTGTGTGGCAAGCACTTTCTGCNCCCCTGAACCCCCCCCCCGTAGATCCGCCACTGAAAGTGATATATATATAGAGAGAGAGACCAGAGAAACACGAATTAATCAATCAAATAAGATGAAAAAATAAAGGATGCAACATTCTGACAAACAAGTAGTTCTAGGAATGGAAAGTATTACTCATCTTCTATTGTAAGAGAGTGGTGATAAACAACAACAATAAATGATGTAATACGATGATTAAACTGAATGAACCAAAAACACAATAACACATTCTGCGACAATCACCTCCAACTTGATTAAGTAATAATTTGATACGATCGGTTGTTTTCTGCGCATGCGCCTTGCGTATGAAGCTCGTGTCATTCTGACGAAGTCCTCAGCTCATGGTGGACGAAAGCTGAATGGGTAAAAAATACTTTTGCTTGTATCTGAGGACCTTTGCTACTAATTTGAGACAATTTTGTAACGGCAAGTGGTCTAAATCAAAATTTGTTTTTGTAAAGGAAGGCGAATTCATAGGCACTTTAAGCGACAGATATTTTACTCGTTGTAGGTGGTGTGCACTGTGTTTTAGGGTGTTTTGCTTTAATAAAAGAAATTGAAGAGTATTTGTTCTTATTTTATTGCCGTGACGCTTCCTCAAAAACCGAGTTAAACTTTATCAAAGAGAAATGTAACAGGGCGTACCTTTTTGAAATAATCAGCCATTTTAGTATGGTCAATTTTATATATCGTTTTTTATTTGGTCTAAATGGTATTCTGATCGTTTGTAGCTGACTTGTATAAAAGTAAATAAATAAAAAATCAACAATTCTACGTTATGACCACATTCGTAAAGCTGTGTATTTTAAAAGGTATGAACATCACATGCCTGGTAGACTGGCGTTTTGTCGAAAACATGAAGTTTAAGACATTTGGGCGAGTTCACCTTACAACATTTGTTTCCTCCGTTAACTTAAAGGAAATAAACCAGCGACTTTGTCAAAACCCACCTTCTGACTTAACGCCACTTACCGGTGGGTGTCGCTTTGTTCCATATGCAAACTATAAATGATTTGCAGAGGCGGACCCAGGATTCTTAGTTGGGGGGAAGGCAAGGCAGAGTATTAGCCGGGATTTTGCCCGTCAGACATTCGAACTGGAATCTAGGAGAGTTTTGGAGGGGACATAGCCAGCACCTTGGCCTCTGAATCCGCTGCTGATTTGTACGCTTGAGAAGAACTTACAGCTATGGCTTCAGAGCAAGTGCTCACGAAGTTTGATTGTATTTGTATAAAGTATATGTGTGAATACATTGTAGGTGTACTACGATTTCGGGAATTTCCACAAGTATGCCCCCATGCAATTGTACACTCGTGGGACTTTATTAGGAAAATATCCGAACTGGGTCCACAAGCCTGCTTTGCAGTTGAGTCTTAGTTATTTTCTATACAATTTTGGGGTCAGTATTTTCGGCGCCAAACAGTAGCCTAGTTTATGCGTGAAAACTGAATAAGATCGACTTTTTATTTCACTGAGCACTTATTTCTGGCTCATCTACAAAATAAATTCAAGTTACGACAATATTGCAGCCTAAAATATCATAATAATTCTTGAACTAGCCAGGACAATTGCCTCCCATACCCATCTAGCTCGGCTCAGGGCCTTTAAAGTCCACTTGTTTGTTTGGAAAGTTATATCGAGTTTATAATTGTTATTTTCCCGACGCTCTGGAACTAATACTCATATTCTCTGATTTACGTGGCCAAAAGTAGCATTTTTTCTCGAAAAAAATATGTGAGCGCCAGTAATTTCGGGCACACACTGCGATATTTTTTATAACAGGCCTAATCTATATTACTGGAAAATAAATATAAGGCGTTGGTGGGTCATGTCTTATTTCAAGTATCATGTCCCGGCTGCCTGGCTGACAAGTTCGATCGGTTTCGCAACTTAAGTTTCCTCAGTGACCGACAGAAAATCGGACCAAGACAATTTCCCAGTAAAACACGTTCACCACTTTATGTCGCAGTATAAACGAGTTTCAGTGCTCTGGGCTACGCCGGCCTGCCTGGGCGCCGGTTATCAGCGTCGGCTTCAAATGAGTGAAAACCGTCATCGCCGGGGCTGGTTGGAGCTTGGTGCCGTGTAGGGGGAACACGCGGATTGTTCGTGTCTTCGAAATATGTCTGGGTCCAGTCCCGAGATGACACATCTCTCGTTAGAGGGCGCTGAAATGCAAAGCGAAACCGTAAACACAACAAGGTAACCGTACAAGTAAGTCCGCTTTCGCTTTGTTCACGAAGAACTCATTGTAGCATTTAGTGTAGTCGGAGCATAACCCCTGCCTTGGGTGTGCTTACGTTTGACGAAATAGATTAGCTGTGGAGAGCGTTGGCGGTTTGATCACTATGTACCCGGCGCTAAACAGGCACTAGGCTTACTACTTGTATATTTGTTATTAGATTAGGCCGTCCGTAGTACATGACGAAGCCTCGGAGCGCGCCCTTCCCCACGCAAAGCCTAGGTTCGCTGAGGTTACAGTGAATTGAGAGACCATGACGAGCCCGTGATCTTCTAAGTCATTTGCGTCCCCGTAGTCGCATTTTACTGGTATTTGATAGCGAAAAGCGTCACGATCGGAACTCAGAAACCCGGAAGTATAGCTGTCTGTAGTCTGTAGTCTCACTGGGGTATATTCAATGAGCCTTACTATGTATTGAGCAAAGCGGAGACAGTGTGGCTCAGTGGTTTGAGCTCCGGACTCGCATTTGAAAGACCCAAAGTGACTCCCACTCAGTCCTATGAACTCCGTCGGTCTTTAGCTCATAGTGTATTCAAGAGTATTGAATCGGAGAAACACTTCGGAATACTGACTCGACTTCAGTTAGAGTGTGAAGTGCATAGAAGGGGAAGAATGAGAAAGAGGTCATATCTGCAGTGACCTTGAATACCGACCGCCTCGATCCGACAATGACCACAAAAGCCTGTTCTTAAAATCAATTGTCCACATTGCGGTGCCCACACGGTGGATTAAAACACCGTTGTTCATTCTTCGAGGTTCAGTTTTATTTCGTCTGGCTTCCGTCACAACAAAATCTTTCGTGAGACCGCAACAACTGGGGCCGCGGCCTATATTGATTTTAGTGATCCCACTGAGATTCAGTTGGTATGATCCCGACTAGCTACCGTACTGAACTAGGCCGCTGTTTACTAGTGTTAATATAGCTAGCAAGTGGCCTCTCTGTGACTAGGATGACATTTTAGAATATATACATATACATAAACATATACATGTTGCATTGAAAAGTAAGCTGTTCTTTGCTTTAATTAGTTTGTACAACAAACTTAGTGTCTACACAAGTGTCTTTCATCGGATATAATAGATCGCGCAGTGTAAGTGGCATCACGAACACATATGAGTAAATATATAATAAAACTTAGTACAAAACATATCATAATAAAACAGTAGCGGTACTTCGACTATACATCAGTCATCAAAGGCAAATAAATTTAAAAATCATAAACGCTATGGTGTAAGATACATGAAACAAGAACAATGACATTAAACACGAATATAAGGTTGCATACATAAGAGCGCAATTACAGAAGGAATTGTCATGGAAACTAAATTAAATGTACACTGTACTATGTAACGTAGTAAAATTTAATAAAATGCATAGGTGTTACAACTTATGGACATTATTTATATAACGACAAGGTACGATGGAACCCAGTATCTTGAGAATTTATATCAAGATACTGGGTTCCATCGTTTACTTTCTTTTCGCAACAACGTGTGGCCGCGTGATTGTGCCTTCGTGTAGGAGTACATGAGGTGTGTGCGATGCAACATCAATCGTTCGATAAACGTTTTAAGTGAGCTCCGAGACGTTTTTGACGTGAGCTTGATAGTAAAGGATCGAATGTCTTAAATAACTTTCAAAGTATTATAGGTCGACCAATTAATATAACTGTATATTTTTAGAACCTATCAGATCACAGAATCTTTTGTTACTATTCAAAACAATGCGCAGGTATCATTATAACACGATTGCACTCTCTCTGCAGATTTAGTGATGAATTTCTAACTCATTCAATTTGTATTGATGTCAAGGTTGATGCTGTGCGATTGAGTTGTTTTATTCCCTGTATTATAGGCTACTTAAAATATCCGCATTTAATGTCAGGATCCCACCAGAGTCAAATGTCACGGGGTCTTGCAATACCTTATTCAATGACTAGCATGAGTGAGGGGCGATATACTTTTTTGGAACGTCGGAGTGGCGAGCCTTGGATTTCTTAAAGCCAGGATCCTGAATTTCGTCAGGTCGTTGTTACAGGACGTTTAGTATCCGAACGTCACGTCAACTTCTCACTCGTTCCCAGTTTTAAGGTGGTTAAACCTAGGGATATACGCTTGAACTAAAGATTGTGTATGAATTTCTGCCTTTGCAGGACTGAGATTCCATCATGTACAGAACATTTCGAGCGACTGAAACCAATTCTGATAGCTCGAGCGTGAGTCGCGCTGCAGGTGATGACTCTCGACAGGAAGAACGCTGTCCTACTGAAATGAGAGCAGACGAGCTTACATCTCAACAAGGTGACATTTTATTAGTACCCGTGTAAATATTTTCTTGTCCGCGAACACGCATCAAGATTGTTTATAATCCTTGTCAATTAGGCTTGAATGTGGGAAGACCAAGCGAAAGGTAGACACATTGTCATTTCCAATGTTTGACTCGGAATTGTGCCAGCATCTTGCTTTCGTTACAAAAATTTATGCCGTTGCTTCAGTTTTCACGTAATTGGTGGACACTGAGAATTGCATGCCAACTTTTAAAAAGTTGATGACCACTGGAATATGTCAGGTGCATTTTCTGAAGAAGTTTCCTTGCAAGTTATTGAAATTTTATAAGTTTTTATGTTCGTGTCTATAGTTGTGTTTCCTCGCCGATGTGTAAAAATGTGGTAACCATCAAACCCGTAGATCTAGTTGTATTTGCCAAGAAGGCCGCGACCGAAGAGGTACTGTCGTGAGCTCAATAACCAACGTTAAGTGAACAAAAATTTACAGCAGTCTGAACGCAAGAGGCCATTTTGCTGACTGCTTATTTTCGAGGGTATCCGGTGACCATTATGACAAGCGGACCTTTTTTTGTTTCCCCTCAGCCACAGCCGAGTTTTTACTTCCCAAGTTTCCAGCCGTTCACTGTCACATATTCTTGAAATTCCATTAGAAACGAAGTTGTTCGGCGGGTGGGTGTTTCCTTGAGCGGGCATCAGCTGTTGGCTGTGGCCATGTATTCTTCAATCCATTGCGCTGAGATATCCCGCAAATCTCTAACCGTAAACGGTCAATTTTGGAAGCTGTGCACAAGCACACGCCTGACTGCTAACTGGGTCGCCAACACTCGGCCTATATTGGATTACTTTTTACAGATTAGTAAGGCTAACGTGGTTTCAGACATTTTTAGGGATAATTTGAATACACTCGAAATGTTTTGACAAAATGTTCCTCTTTCAGATGATCGAGCCCTGAGGTATATTAATCCCAACGCTGTGGAAGAGATGTGCAAAAGTAAGAACATAAACGAACTACGACCTTTTTACAAGGGTGACCAAGTTAACGAGCGTATGAATGCCATAAGAGATAACATTGTCTTCATCCGCCACAACTGGAAAAATCGCCAGCAGTTTTTTCGCGATATGCAACAGTTCATAGAAGAAAACAAGAAGGAATTTGGCGGTGGGGACAAGTTTTCCGAAAGGATTGACAAACTTGGTCTCAGGTCTTGGGAGTGGGGCGATCTTCACCCGGAAACGTTGGACGAAAATTTCGATGCTGTTCGACTCTATACGTCGGCTGACGGCTACAAATGTATTTTTGGAATAATCAATGCTGTGTTTCGGCAGGACGATGCCGTGCAGTTTGCCGACAAAATCCGAAACGCTGTGTTTCTCGTAGAGCTCATCAACATCGACTTGTTCAATTACTGTTTGAAATTTCCCGAACACAACAACTTTCAGGGAACGGTGTACCGAGGCTTGGGATTAACTTCTGAAGATTTCAAAGCATTCACGTCCCTTCTCGAACGCCCTGTGCCGGACAGATACATCGCGGTCCCTCTTGGTCTTTGGTCCGCAACGTCGGACATAAATGTGGCTGTCGACTTCATCGAAAAGTGCAGTGACGACAAAATTCCAGTCATTATGAGGATTGACGTCATAGAGGTAAAGCCTGAATATTTGGATTACTATAGGAAGACTTACCCATCCAGCGTCGTCAGCACAATTTGCGCAGTTGACATTCACGCGCTTTCCGACTATCCGCATGAGGCAGAGGTCATACTGCGCGGGTCTTTCTGTCAAGCCCTCCGCTTGCATAAAGGACAACTGGTACTTGGGAGGACATGCCACATCCTTGACTGTGTCACAATTAATGTGAACAGGGATCATATGTCGACAGCATTCCTGGGTGAACAAGACGCGCCAGCTCGAGAACTGTTTCGCCACATGGTCGCGGCCACACGCTGTTCTTTTGCTTTGAATTACTGTGAAGAAAATGGTGTTCTTCAGGACGTTGAGCATTATAAGAAGTTACTAGAATCAGCCGAGAAGACACTGCAGACGCTGATGAAATAATTAAATGACACCTCCGCATTTAATCGTCTACAGAACACTGACAGTCTTTTCTGGATCCTGAAGAAATGTCATTACCGTTTTTCTGCATTCTTCTGGGTTTCTAGTGGATCAAAGGGGGGCATCGTTGAACAAACGAGTTTCTCAGTGGAAGCGGCTGCAAACCCGCGTCCCTTTCATGAAGCTAATTTTAGTTAGAGCACTTACCGCTATAAAATTGCAACCAACTTGTTCCCGACTCGAATCATCATAAGAAATAATTCCTGAGCTTGCAAAGAGCTGACAGTTCACATAATATTGGTTGAGACAATGCTCGATCCTTAAAATGATACGCCCTGACAAGCCAACCTGCAGAGTCTGACCTCAAAAAGTGCAAGGCAGGTTACTATTCCATTAGATATTATTCAGTATACTTTACTTTTTACTTAATTGTATACTAAGCCCTGTTTTGACGATTTTAACCAGTTCCTCGTTCTGTCACCCGCTATTGCATCATTGGCGTCAATATTGAAAGATAGAAGCCGGAATTAACTAAAAATTCATGCTCCCTATGTCATAGATTGGTTGTTGGGTGGGTTTTTCCAAACAGATGCCCTGTACTTTGCTAAAAGCGTAAGTCACTCTAGCCCGTTTAGCAGACTTTGAAAGGAGTTTTCGAATCCTCCTCCAAACTTTTGAAGGCTGTGGAGGATTGCAGATAATTATTTTGGTATCCTTTTAAAAAGTAAATCTGTTGAGCAGTTCCATTATAATGGAGTCTTCTCCTGTTCAGCCACAGCTCCAGCCATCCAGCTTGTACGCTTGGAATAAAATTAAGAGACATACCAACAATGCACGATACGCCGCTAAGTACAGACGGTCTAGGTATACAATTTCTCTCCCACCCCTTTCGCTGTTGGCACGCATGTGTTTGCAAGCCCGAACCGGCTGGATCACTTTGTGACATGAGGGTCTGCTAAATTCCCAGTGACGACTATAATAGCATATTAATATGAGGCTAATCGGCAGTAATAAGAGTTTGTATTTATTGCACATTTAATATAATTATGTTCGTATTTCATAAACGTACTGGTGAGTTATTTGTATATCTACGATATATGGCGGAATTATACGATAACGTCGAACAGAAATCGATGGATACTTTGGCAAAAACATCAGTGGTAATGAAGTTGAGAATGCTATGTAATTGACCTGGCATACATACGTCACCACTGCTAATCAAAGACCAGATGCCGGTTCCATGTAAATAGGAGTTCCACTACGTTCAATAAATCTGCACATTTGCGGTCGATATCTACTCACTTTTGTTATACTTCTATGACTTCTGAATTGTGATCACCTTTTTGTAGCACATTTTCTATTAGGACGGAAAACAAACTGACTTAGTCCTTAACTTAGAATAAGTGGCATTCGATGAAAAGATCACTATGTGCTTTGACATCAAAAGGTTGATTGTAGAGTTTTTACGAACGTTCGACATGTATCATACATAGAAATTGACTTGACAGTAAGATTTAGTGATGTTAACCAGCTGTTGCACAAACCACAAAATTAACGCGCTGTAATTTTAGGTATCATAGTGAAGCTCGATCTTACTGTTTGGGACTGTTTCGTGTCATCAGGCACTAGCGTCGTAAAATAAGCTCGAAAGCTAAAGCAAACACTAACGGATGGTATTATTCTGACATTTTTACTATTTCAAAATTTTGTATCATCTCCTTTACTTGTTAATTTAATACTCTCTTGCGATAAAAATCACCTCAATTAAAATGAGTTTTTCAAGTATATAAGCTTGTTAAAAAGACTTACATACGCTAGGCCAATTAAAGAGTTCCCACCATGACTCTGTGTCTCAAAAACATGGGCGGCGCAGCACTGAAAAAAGTAAGGCGGGGGGCTATTCAAAGTTCCCCCAGCCCCCTATGGTGCGTCGCCCATGCAAACGGAATTTTTAATAACCTTTAGTACACCTGCTAAGAAACTAGCCAAAACTTCAAAAAATATATTTTTCTGTTATCGGGTTTGTACGTAATGCGTGGAAGACCGTCTCGGCGTTATTGTTTTTACCAGTGCGATTGTGAGTCGTGAGGAAAGTCCGCGTAGAGCCTCCTACGGAAAGGTGCGTTTGTGGAGGCTGTGGTATCAACTTGACTGAGAACGTCTCTGTGTTCAAATTTCCCAAATAGGCCTACGTGAAAGTTGCACAGAAATGGCATCGGTTTGTGCGCCGCACGAGGGTGGGATGTCAGTGTGGAGCATGCGTTTCAGTCGGGAGCCACACTTTGTTAGGTACATTTCAAAGAATCGTGTTTCGAACACACACAAAAGCGGTGTTCTGATGAAGGACACGCCACCTTGTAAGTGCATTAATTTTGTAAATTGTATAAGGAACCAACTGCTTCCATTCGAAGGCGAGTGATGCCAGCCAGGCCCTCGACCTCGGCCCAGATCGAGTACTACTACACATAAAGTCTAATGCATTGTGTATTTAGGTTGTGCTCATTCCTTCATAGAAATAGTGAATATGAGTAACCCAGGTTTACTGAGGCCTTTGTCAGTGATTTTTAAGTCTATTTTGTGAATATTGACCAGCCCTTAGTTCAGTTGGTTATGGCTCACATGTGTCTGCAACATTTCTCTTGCGCCGGAGTCGAGTTCATACGGCCTCAAAGCCCACGAAAGATCGCTAGGGGAAATCGAGTTCATTGTCCGATTCTTCAAGTACTTTTACTTAAAAGTGTGATGCCCGTATCCACTCTCCTCTCTGTCTCCATAATAATTGTCCAGCTCTCGCTCAAAATCGTCCTCGTCTTCTGACCTGCTGTTCCGACATACCAACTGATTGTCAAGTGGCCAACAGTCTTCCACCCATTGCACCATTTGGTAGGAAATTTAGAAATAACCAACTTTTCTTCAAAATTAAAAATTCACGATTATTTGGCATAAAAAGTGCTGATTTAGTACTAGATTTTATGGTATTCGTTTCATATTAGCTAACAGAAATCTCAAAAACTAATAAAATGTATGGCGGGAGCTCTTTAACGAATTTGTCACTGTGATATACTGTTTGGGTAATACCTTATTATTTAATTTAGTCTTTTCTCCAAGCTCATTTATTAGTCACAGAAAAGCTCATTTCAAATGAGGTGTTGTACTCGAAAATTGCAAAGTTTGCACTTTGATTCCATATTCGCAAGTTCTTTACCTTATACTGCTGATCCGCACACTTGAAGGTAGCCGACTCAAAAAAAGTCAGGGCAACCTTTTAGCTTAAACCATAAATAAGGCAATCAGCCCACCACCGCTACGCAAAGAAGCTCCGTCATGTAGCCATGTTGGTTTTAACTCGGGATACGCTGAAATTTATTAATAGCTTGAAGAGTAGCTGTATGCCAATAATTTGTCAGCCACGCATGGATCGATTTTAAAAAAAATCAGCTTGAAATATAAACTAAAATGAATTTGAAGTCATTTCCAAGATTTTTCTTTAAGATAGTTTTCGATGTGAAAGTAAAATACCCCCTGAATATTGTGTATTTGCTAAATTTAGAAAACTAAGAACAAAAATAGTAAAGCTACATGTCTTTCCTGTTGGACAATTAAACTGGCCATATGAAACAGTGACATCATTTTTGGAATCGGGATTATGAAAAAAATGTCCCACTGGGAAAATCAAACAAATTTTCTCCACAAAAAATAAATAATCCAATAATCCTTTCCTCAAAGTCAATACGACAGGCTGCACAATGATGAAATTTTATAGTAAGAACAACATAGATAATGGTCAATGTTTCTCCTCTCACACACGTAAAGGTGGGTAAGTGTGTAATGTCAAACAAAATTACATTAAAAAAAAGCCTATTGTAAATTCCAACCCATTTATTAGTACACGGTTCACGTGCAATGATCTGCACGTGATTAATCATTTTAGAACAAAATTAAGTCAACAGCTTTTATGTGAAATCAAGCAGACGAAGCAAAGCTTTAAAAAACACTCTCCACCTAGCTCAAGACAGGCTACATGTTTTGTTAAACACAGCGTTCCCGTTACACTTAATAACAACATTTTAAAATCACAAGTGGAATGTGATTTTAAAATTCTGTAGTTATTAAGTGTCAACGGAACGCTGTGACAAACAAAAGGTCTCTTCGTGCAAAATTGCTGCCAAAATACACCAATAGTGACCATCAGCACCCCAATAATGGATGACTACTATTTCAGGAATAAATACTTGGTCTGACTTGCACGTCATTAAGCCGAGGTCATGAACTGCAATTGTTTGCTACAAGCACACTATCCACTTTTATGATCTTCAGCACCCCAATAATAGATGGCTACCATTTTGTTAATAAATACTTGGTCTGACCTGCGGGTCATTAAGCCAAGGTCGTGACCTATAGCCAGACCTGTGGCTTTCCGTTTACACGTCCCCTTTTTCCGAATAACTACCTGGCGTTTATTTGGTGTTACTAAAAAGTCTGAAAATTTTCATTTTCCGAATACAGGCCCATGGGTTTATCTACAGAAAATTCCGGTGAATGGCAATGGCTTTAAAAAAACACAATTTTAATTGGTTGATAACACTGATAGGAATTGACATAACTCCTCATTAGTTAAAGACGGCACAATAGCTCAAAAATAGAGAAAGTGGCGGAGCAAAAGGCAGAATGGGTAAAAACGGTGCTGCTACCACTTTTTACCATTCTGTTGGAAATATTTCTTTCTTCACAAAATTGAAGAAAATACATGAGACTTTTTACAATTGCACAGAGAAAAACTAAACATCTAGCTTTGAATCATTCCCTGATGGATTGTCATTCATAAGCAGCTGGATTTGTTGTCTGGCACTGTCCAAGAATAAATCCAGGGCGGTGAGTGATCTTTGACGAACTGCAACATCAGCCTAGAAAGCAATAGGCAAAATAAATACATGAAAGCAAGTGATTGCTGACACTAGCACAAGTCGCAGAGACAATGAGTCCATTATGTAGCTAATGTCGCCTAGTTTCCAACAGAAAGTATCTCAGACAGAGGACTTGTTAAAGTACAGTGAGAACAAAAGCAGCGACTTTAGCTTGGTTCAATTTTGAATTTCGTTGAACAAGATGGAATGAGTAGGCAACATTTTTTCCTTCACCAATATTTCATGAAGATGACCTTTGCTGGGAGTCATTTAAAAACTCCACTGTGTGATGGTGACGATTTCACGTTAGGTAATTATTAGATTTTACAAAAAAAAATCTTCCCAAAGGAGAATTGACCAAAAGCAAAAGGTCCAAAGACATTTTCTTGAAAATATATTAAATAAACAATTGAGAGGCGTTGAAAAAATCATGCTTATGCCAAAGAGACGTTGAATTTAATTCTTGCATCAACTACTTAAGGTCAACAGTGTTTTCAATGGTCATGATTAATTGCAGAATCGAACAGCTCTCACAATTTCAGCCTGCCACTTCTGAAGAGATGGGTCTGCATAACCCGGCACGCCACACAAAACTGTTATATTTGTAATTCAGTTTGTTTCACACATGCAATTCCACTCAGCTGAATCTGCAACCACTATCAAGCTAGGACACTAAGATTGATTTCTTGAAACGTAACAACGTTTTTGAGATTTCTTGGCTGTGTTATTGACAACGTTGTCTTGAAGCTGAGAACGTGCCTTTCTTTAGGTAAACTTAAAATAATTGAAATGACAGGGTCACGTATGTGATCTAACAACTTCAGATTGGTACACATAAAAATGAATTTCTACAGGATTTCTACCTTCAGAAAACAAACAGTGTTAAAGTTTACAGTTTTGTAGATGCTTGACTGAATATGCAGACTTGTGAATAAAGAGCTACATAAACTTAATTATCCATTGGACATTGTTTACCAACTCGCATTAATGAACTCATATCTACAGTGGTTTATAAAAAGGTGATGATTGATGCCTGCCCTTGTTAAGCTGAGGCAAAAGCTCAGAAGAAAATCAGTCGCAAACTAACTTTTTTTACTAAATCAGTTGAAAATGAGCACATACTGCTTCAAAATTTCGGCTATTTTTCTTGAAAACAAGTGATCGGCTTGTTTCCTACTGCAAGTCAAGTATACCTGTTTCCTTCCATCAATATATTCTTCCAGATCCACTTTCAGCCTATCTGAAGTAGTCTTCAGATTCTCTCCACATCTCTTCCTCTCATCTTCAACTGCTTGTCTCAACAAGTCCTGCAAAGAAAACAATAGCATGAATCACCATGGCCAGAATCTATGAACATTCTTGTTTTATCTTGACAATTATTGGAAGTTGTCGTACCAGGTTTCAGCTAATTAGAGAAGAGAAATATCAGTGGTCATGTAATAATAATCACATTTGACCAAGCTTCACGAGCCTACCCCACCCAAAGTTCTATACATAATTAAACACGCAACAGATGTCCTTGTTACAATACACCTGAGTCTAGGAACAAGGAAACACAAGCTAGGACTTCAATACCAAATAAGGCAACACTGCACTATAAAGCTTGATTGAGCTTGTGGTCAAATTTTGCTAAGTATCAGATGTTTTTACCGCACTCTTAGCTTGTTCTTCCTTAATCGCTGCCTCGATAGCTTTCTCGCACTTCTCTCGCTCTTCCTTGAGCAAATCGTCATACTTTTCCTACAAAGTGGAAACAGGATAAAGAAAACAATGTAAATTTAGAAAGAGGTATATGAGCAAGGTAGGGTGTTGGTGGGCCTACAGCAGGCAATTATACACAGTACGAGTCAAAAGTATTCAGACACGATGATCCAGACCCCCCCCCATTATGACGGCGGAATCCAAATTCACCATTAGAATAGTCTTCCCTCATGTCACACCGAAAATGAAAGAGAATCAACATGAAAGTTATCCATACCGTAATTAGAATACCCTCCCCCCAATAGTTGTTACCACATGTAATTTTTCTGTTAACAGGTCTAGCCATCATGGTGGGAAAACGGTATTTTGACCGATTACTGTTGTCTTGTGTAGTTCTGCAAACATCCACTAGGCTTTTGAAGGAATGGGAAACTCCAGTGTGCTAACATGAGAAGATATTGAGCATTGTTCTTGGTACATAATAAAGGAGTTCTTTACAATACTTTGCTAAAACGAATGTACAACATAGAATTACAATCCTTTTAAGAAAACTTTACGTTTGCATACTTATTCGTTTCCACTTCATATTTATGTCTAATATAAATTACAATGCCAGCCAACTTGCATACTCATGCAACACCAGGTAGTTCCTAAAACATACCTGTAAACTTTTCAAGTGCTGTGTACTATTTTCTCTCTCCACTTTCACAGCTTCCTCAAGTTTTGTCTTCGAGAGCTCCCGTTCCTTATCGACAGCTTTCTCCATCAATTTTTCATTCTTGGTGAGTTCCTCTTTTATGCAGTCCTCCAGCAGCACCTGGTGACAGACACAGAAACTAATGATTCTAAAAGTGAAAGACCTGCTGATGACAGTGTCACTTCTTAATGTACTGTATATGCACTAAAAAGT
This sequence comes from Phoronis australis, assembly GCA_002633005.1. NCBI lineage: Eukaryota > Metazoa > Phoronida > Phoronidae > Phoronis > Phoronis australis. The sequence goes on along the minus strand of NMRA01000754.1, from coordinate 61,165 downwards.
TAGTGTCAATTTTAAAAATGATACATCTAGAGCTCAGGTATCAGATAAGAAGTCTCACACAAAAGTTATAATATTCTGCACTCTATGGCCTTCAAAAGTTTCAATTACACTCTGTAATTAAATCGCAAACAAGTCTGGTCCGCTCGCCACCTGTTGGCCACATCAAGATTTACATAATCATAGATACTGTTCAATGTTAACTACCAACCATTTCTCAGCCCCTGGGAGGCGCTCTAGGAACCCTAGAACTAACCTTGGTAAAGAATGGGTGACATCAAGAAAAAATGAGGAAAAATTCCACTGACCGGGGTCTACACAACCTGCTATGAACTCTGTGACCCTTCAAGTGACAATCAACTTCAACAATATCTTAAACAAACAAGACATCAGCAGTATCGTCTCTGAATACTAATGCATTTAAAATAGCCAATATTAGGACTGAACCAACTTGTGACTTTCTTTGCTCTTCTTTAATCCGCTCTTCCAGTATGTTTTCCATCTTCTTCCTTTCATCTTCAACGACAGACTGAACCTTGTCACTCTGCAACAACAATATCAAACTAATACACTCCACGGTGCCAAACAAGAGAGACGGGATTTGTCTAGAAACACTTGAGAACATTTTAGAAGGTGCAAAACATTATTTTGTCGTAACAGATTGCTTCCACAAGGAACGATAAAAGTGATTACGATTAGATGCGAAAAGATCTAGATCACGGCTTCTGGAATGTACCATAAAATAAATTTCCCATCAGTATTACAACACGAAAAAAAATTTGCAGGAGCCAGTTGGACATCAATCGCCAGCAGAAAGAGGCAGACAGCTCTGCAACGTCAGGAAACTTATTTTTTAGTAAGTTCCTGAAGCAGTGATTTACATGACAATTTTTCACATTTAACTAATTGAAAGTATTCACCTGGATGCATCGTCTAATCAAGTGATCGTTAGAGACTTATGACAAGCCTCTGTCAAGTTAAAAAGTCTTAAATTGGAATTAAGGAAATTTTTCATTAATTTACTATTTAAAAACAACATAAAAAACCTTCAATCTGAAGACAATGTACTGATCTGTTGGCACACACAGCCACGCTGCAACAAGACATTAATCTGTGATAGCCTTGGTACAAAGCTGTATATAAATATACAGCTTCGCACCGATGTGGGTAAAAAAATGGTAAGATAAAATCTGACACAAAATTGGTGTTAATAAAAAACTACAGTCTTCCTTGAGTAAACTAAATCATTTAACGGTGTTGGCAAAAATGGCGTTCTACCGTTATTCTGTTGCTAAAGTTGTAGAGCGATCTTTAGCGACGGCTTTCGGCGCCATGAAATATTGCGTCACCTATTGGCCAGTTTCTTTTTTCGCCGATTCTTCAATTAACTGTTGTTCTTTCATGAGGCTGCTTACACGTCACAACAAATTATCAGAACTGGTTTCAATTCATTATAAGTTTTTAGAATTTTATTAGCGAAAAATCGAATTTGAGAAGAAATTTTGCTGCTGCCAAGCTATCATCATCTCCCGAGAGATGTCGCAAAAATTAAGGAAATGGCGCATGCACGTGGCACGAGCGTACTGTTTTCAAAACGACGAAATACTTTTCATTGTTAGAAAAGGCGAGAGTTACGCAAGAAAATGACGTTTATTGCATTGTTTTTCACTTAAACGGCTGTAACGGGCAAGGTGAGTGTCGGTTGGCTCCCAGATTTTGCATGCACACCGTCCGGTCTTTAGCTTTACATGTTGATACAAGTTTCACTGCGCGGTGACGAGCAAGCTACCCTGGTTGTGTGCAATTTCGGGATCTACGGAAGAAATACACGCAGTGGGACTTAGCAGTATTTTGACGACAGTCTTCATACAGCTAGCTGGCTGGCTAAATCTTTGACTGCCCACCTGTTCCTTTAGAAGGGATTCACACTCCTCGGACTTTTTCTTCAATACCTCAGAAAGTTTTCGTTCGCATAACTCTTGTTGTTGCAGCATGGACACCTTGCATAACTCCTAAGAGCATAATACCAATTGTTATAGTTTTAAAAATAACAAGAATGTATTAAAACACAACACAGACTCACACAGACCCATGCATAAGACGGAGTGCACAGCATCAACACAACAGGGCCGTCCCGGATTACACAACAACCCTTGAATCTCACTGTATTTACCCACAATGCCCTAAACATCCGTCAGGCACACCTGCTACCTGGTTTTTGTGCCATTGGATTTCACATATTATTTGTTGATGTCCGAAGTGAGAAAACTTGATAAACAGGACAGTCAAATACCCGTGGACGGCGTGATATGAAATTCTTCGCCGACATCAATGAGAGACATGAAAACGTGCCCGATTTCCAAAACGAAGTCAAACGCTTTCTTATCTCCGGAACAAAGAAGAGTTCTACTGCCATGTAATCCAGGACGGCCCTATTACAAGTACATGAAGCAGATATGCTCGGTTAAGATAAACATTGTTCTTACGTCATCACCATATTGCTTTGTTCTGTTGTTTCACACATCAATTGCTAAATCCAAAGCTGAACACTTTTTCAGAGGAATATGACACCGTAGCCTAAGCTGCGGACTCTCACGTGTGCGGCGAACAATAGTTAAAACTCCTTCGTTATAAGCAATCATATCTTGTGCGCACTCGCAACTCAATCACACAACGTTTGAGAGGACCAAAACGAGGTTCACGTAAGATCAGAAAATTACTCATAACCATAACCAGGTTGTCGACCAATTTTCTGCACAACTACAGCCCACCTTGTATTCCTCTACAATGATTGCAAGAGAGTCGTGACCAGCCTTCTTGACAGCTGCCAGGTCTTCGGTATGCTTTGTCTATAAGGAAAATGAAATGGACAGGTAACCAAACAATATCAGAGCAAGCAATGTGATGTGTATTCAAACGTACAAGTGACATTAAGATATGGGGCAATGCAGTTAAAAAACAATGAATCTGACAGCCTAAATGTTCTGAAATGAGCCTTTGGAAAAAAACACTGCTTCAAACAGAGACCATTCTTTTTAAATTTAAGTCAGAGATATGTTTGATATAATCATTGGTTGCTTGCCACACTAAAGCTATGACCCTCATTATCAAGAGCTGCCTTTAAAATATTTCAAAATACTATTGTTTTTTAAATGACTGATGATCCCACAACATACTACGAGCACAAAGATAATACCACGACATTGCAATACCAGGAAAAGTGCCACGCAGGCCTCTGAGCATTGTGGGTAAATACTACAGAATCAGAGTGGCACCGTGGTATTTTGGGGTAAGGTTACAGCACACACAAAAAAGGTTGCATCAGACCCTTGTCACTCATTACCTGCAATGTATCATATTTTGACTTCTGGCTGCTGAGTTGATCTTGTAGGTCCTTGACACTGGCTTCCAAATCTTTACTTTGTTTCAGTAAATCAGAAAACTCCTGAAACAGAACACAAACTATTGTCTAAATGCTAATCCTCTACAGTGGATAATGGTATATCTTTGCCATCACGGCAAAAATGAATAATTTCCCATTAAACCCATGAACAATAATAAACATAATGTCATGATTTATAATTTCTGTGACTATTTTCCAGTATTGTCATCAGAAACCATCACAAAGTTGATCGCATAGAGCATATTAATGATAACCTTATCTATGACAGTTCTTATTTGGAAGCATGCAAGTATCAGATATAAGACAGTTCTCTTCTTTTGTATTTTGGGTAAACTTGTCCACAAACACTCTCAGCATGAGTTGCATCACGCGACTACTCTACCACTACACTGCATCATGGCACTTGTCAACACAACAGCACTTTTAGCATAATTCAAGTTTCTAACAACTCTTGAACAAACGTGTTTTCTACTTTAGAGAATCTGCTTAGTAGGGAACCTTTTTTCAATTCCCCGACTATGCATTTGTCAAGCTTGCCCTCAGGAAATAAGCAATATCATGGCAACACAAAATGTGAACGATTGCCAAAAAATAACTCACAACTTCCAATCAATATACAGTGTCGTATTCGTGAATGTACAAAGATCCACATTTCATGTGAGTTTACCTTTTCTAGCCCTTGCTTCTGCTCTGTGAGAACCTTCACATGTTCCTTTAAAGCACCGTTATCACTAACCATCCTCACACTCATATCTCCTTCGGAAGAACTGACAACACTCGTCACATTAGGAATGTCTTGATTTGCTACAGTGACCCCTGTTGCACTGTTGGCTTCATTGGACATGGGACCAAAACATGATTGGCTACTGTTCGAAATAGTCACTGGAATTTGTACTGCTGCAGAAAGTTGACTGGAAGACATGTTGCCTTGCGACGATCCCTGACAAAGAAAGAAATTTTTAATTAACTGCTAATTATACGTCTATGAGAGATGAATCATCTACTCAGTCAAATCACAAGTACCCTACCACAACTGCTTTTGATCACCAACGAAGCTCTGACATCATAGTTAACTGTGACACCACAAACTGGGCGACAAGTAACCTAGGTCAGTACTAAACAAATTATATTTATTTTAAATGACTTATTCTTGTATCAAAATAGGGAACCCGCCAAAATGCAAGTGTAACAATTTCTAGTGAAGGGTTATTTTTCACTACCAGGTTACATGACATGGTGTTCTGATAGTAGATAATAACATTATGTTTATCTCATGTTAAATGTTGTTTATGAATTCAATTGTGTCCTTTGTACGACTGTAATTGTCCCGATACCCTTGGAGATAGTTACATCAGCCGCATGGCGTGTTCTCTTTCCTGACACCTTTCCATGCATTTTCAGACCTAGTTCCATACAAGAGTATTTTCTACATTGCCCCGGCCGTAAAATTACTAGAGATTGTTGAAAATTTGATTAATGGAACATAACACCCACAGTTTGAAGATGTTGGAGTCTTTGATGATTACTTGCGAAAAGCCTGAATATGGGGGTGTGCCGCAAGCGAGCTGTTTTCCTAGACAGTATGTGCATGTTTCAACACCACTACTGACATGCATCTGAGTGGATCACAAACCTTTGTTATGCATTCTGGAACCCTGCCAGATGATGAGACAAGAACAGTCTCGACATGAAGCTGTCAATTTTTAAAATCATAAGTTTTCTCATGCCTCTTGGCCACCTAGTTTATTGCTGATTGCTGAGCTGTGAAAGACCGCCAAAGAGTGTGAGCGAATATCTTTGAAAGCTATTTATAGTGAACAGTTTTATGTGTTCTAACAAATTTTGTCTACAGGGGGGGGGGGCTGCTGTCAAATTATTGAAATAAAATGTCATTATATATCTCTGCCATTTATGATAGCATATTTGACATTCAAAGTAGCTGGACCTGATTTTTGGTTGCTTTAATTCTCGGATTTTGCATTCAATTAGTAGTTTTGAACATTTGAGCTGTGCCTACAGGTAACAGTCTACCACCCAATAGTTACCAAAAAGTGCCTATAGGTGGTGTGGCAGTCTATCACCCACCAATACCAAACAGTGGCAGTCTACCAATCAGTAGTAATCGAACCATGTCTACAAGTTGCAATCTACTGCAGACATTAGTGGTCTGGTACATTTGAGCAGTACTTACAGGTTGCAGTATATCATCAATACGTAAACAAAGAAGAACCCACTGCTGTTTCAATAAATGTTTAAACATTTTACAGACCAAAAATGATCGAAGCGCAACTGCGCAAAATACCCCACCATGACAGCTGAGTACAAGTCAAATTTAAGGTGACATCAACTGAAACCATTATTCCACAGAAACGGAATTTCGTCTGCCTGTTGTTGGCATGTTCTATACTTTNGGGGGGACGGCAGCAGAAATAAAAATTCATGGGTGGTGGTCTTTAGAAAAAAACTCAAATTATGGGTGGTCGTTCCTGTAAGAAGTGATGCATTAAAAATGGGTGGTATTTTTTGACCTGTTAATGTTGATCACAATAAAAAAAGAGCCCATATTGCCAGTGAACAGAGTGCAATATGTTCACTAAGCCATTAAACAAGTCATGGGCAACTTGATTTGAGTCAACTGTTTGTCTGCAGTCCTATTGAATTGAAGTTATGCAACACTAAACTGGTTTTAACACACATAAGAAAATTGATGATTTTTAAATAAAAATTATGAGGAGTAAGCTAAACAAGTTCCAATATTCACTTGACATAGAAGTATAAAAGAGTTCGTGGAGACAGTTTGAGATTCATAGGTCCTTATAATTGAAAAATTGTTCATTGAAATTTTAGACACATGGTGAACAGAGACACCTGGTGGCTGCCAGAAGTATTGCTCCCAGGCTACTTAAGTTTTTGACAATATTGGACAAGACAACTAGTTCTTGTCTGTCAATCATTTAAGTTCTCAACAGGTCCTCCTGGAGGCAATTTCTTTGGAAGTGTTGGATTTTATATTTTAACCTATTAAAAATAATTAAAAAATTATGGGTCATGGGTTGGAGAAATAAATGAAAAATATGGGCGGTGGGTACGAAATAAAAGTGCCTTCCCCCCCTCCCATACAGATTTTGCTGGAACAGCCCTGACAGTGTATTGAAGTTGTAGGAAGGATAAATAAATGTACCAAAGGTGTAGGATGGATAAATAAATATATTGGAAGTGTGGGATGAATACATAAACTGAAGTTGTGGGATGGATAAATCAATGTATTGAAGGTGAGGATGACTAAATAAATAAATAAAATAATTAATAAATCAATTAAATTTAACTTGTTAAATGCATTTATCGTCATGATTTTGACATTTGTCACTTTATTTTGATATCAAAACTTAGGGTTTATTTTTCATTACTCATCTCAATTTTATAGCCTCAAGGGTCAACAAATTTCATACATTTCTCTACGCGACACCTGATTGGTCGCCCATATTTCCTTTGTTCAGTTCAACGTGGTCTAGCTCATTCAGCCATCTACCTCGTCGTCTACAAGACCTACGTTCGTTCTCTGCATTTTTTCTCACCCCCCATCCTGGGTGTCTGTTCCACCTTTTTCTTTTTCTCATATACATTACTTGTTAGGTATTTTCCAGTTTTGTGTTCAGGTTCTGTACTTTTTCTTTAGGCCCTTCAGGCAATTGTTTTGTTTTTGGTTCCCTCTTTCAGGGCTTTTCATTCTACATGCCGGTGGACATTTTTTCCATGCTCATCTTGCAGAGTCTTATTGAGTTCTTTCTATTTACGTCATAATTACTGACATTATTCGCAATCCTCCTCTTGTTTTACTCTGCAACATAGCTCGTGACATACCCCGGGCAAAATAGACTACCATTTATTATAAATGTACTGAAGGTGTGGGAAGGATAATTATGAAACTCTACTGAAGGTGTGGGAAGGATAAATGAACTGAAAGTGTCGGATGGATGTATTGATTCACCCAAAAGCACTTACATCTGGAGCTATCCTGCCCTTGTCACTGCTCAATGGAATCTGCTGTTCTGTACCACTGACCTGAGCTTGGACGAGATCTGGTGGTGCCATGGAGATGTCTACCGAAACATGAGAAAAATACTGAAGATAACGATGAGTAGGATCTAACAGTTCTATCTAATAACAGTACCGGTCACAACTTGTTCTAAAATACATATTATCTAGAACACATGTGACATGCGGTGTATTACATTTCCGGTCAATTAAGCATGCTACAAGAAACACTATGTTACTTTTAAGCATCAAAATACTTTTAATGTTGTAATAACGCAACACAAAGCATTGGAGGTCATAAATTAGTCTTGAAGACTTCTTTAGTCAGTGATTTCTTGACTTGGGAAGCACTGGCAACTCATTATTGCTCAACATCAGGATCAATCATTTGGTTTAAGCCAGCTAGTCATTTTGCAAACTGTATTGTAGTATGTAATCTTAGTATGCCAGTGACACCTTAGGTCATGATGGAGAAAATTCCTCGTGAGTCACTAAATGCCAATGACCACTTACGCTCTTTTAGGCGACAATGATGTACGCAACTCATGGTTTTTCGAAAACCTAATCAGAAGATAGAAGCAGGACCGTTGACATGAGTACTCCAGACATTGTTATGTTATGCAGCCTTTAATATAATTTAATAATAAGCCATGCCTCGAGTTTGACAAGATGACAATGACCTGGGCCCAGGGCCTCTTCTTTGTACAAGAAATCAAAACTCCAATTTATTTTTGGCACTTTCTATTCTACTTTTTTGCAAACTCAAAAAAAGCATTTATTATTCTGTACTCGGTTACATTTTAGTTTATTTGGATGAGTGTCTAATTCTAGTTTGTATTTAATGACCTAAACATTTTGAGTCTAAATTTCACAGTAATTGCCTGCAAATATTTTGGGTAAAACCTCTTGATTTGGTGTTTCTTAAGTAGCTGGCAGCACTTCCATAAACTTGACTTTGGAATCAACAGACCTCGCACACGATTTTTGAAATTTTTGGCTCAGTGAGTATGCTGTGATATTTTGTGGAACAGACTGTTGAAGTTGCCAACACCTGGTTGATTTTTAAACCCAAAATCTGCTTAAACTGTTGAGTGCCACCACAATTACACCTTCTCCCTTATACCTCTACCAGTAACACCTCAATATTGATAATATATACCTGTTGTTAATACTGCCCATGGTGAGGGACTTGCCTCAAGCCCCTGGATAACAGGGGCGCTGCTCTCCTGCGTTAACACAGGTTCAGCTGCCTAAAACAAGACCAAAAACAGGATTGTTGAACATAAATCTTCACCAAATAGTAAGCATTTAAAAATCAGGTTCATGCACCAAACAGCAACATTTCATGTTTGACTTCATTCTCAATATCAACTATTACCCTGATCTGTAACAAAACCATGTCTGTTATCTTGGAGTACAAATATTACCCTTATGCAGCCGAAGGATTAGCTGGTGATTTTAAGCCCAGACAGTCCATCTGTAATTACGCTATTGGAAACTTTGTGATATGATGTACACTGCGTCAGCTTTCAGGCAAGGTATTCACACTGAGGGGACAAGGCAGTCACCAGAAACTGGGTATCTATGCTTCAGCACGTTTTGCATCAAAGGATCACATTTTCAGGCCAGGGCATGTTGAACGGTTTAGGAAAGATTTTGAATACAATCTATTTTCAAGAATTTTACTTTATTAGAGTCCAATTCTGGAAACTTCACTTTAGCAAAACAAGTTTTGAAGAGGTACACGTTGAAAGTGAAGGGGGGTTGGGGTCCCTGGTAGACAGCCTTATGGGCTTCTTTAAAACCCCATGCTGAAACACATGTTCCCAAATTCTAGTTACTGTCCCACTTAGGGTTCAAATTGATTTAACAATGTGACTAGCCCATGAGCTTCAGGAATGGTCATTGTTTATGTTAACCTTAGATGATCACCAGTGAAATAACATTTAGTTACCTCAAATCCTCCAAACTCGCCGAAGTCATCATCTTCGTCAAGACCAATGGCAGGATTCTCCATCTGTTAATACAACAAAGAATGCGTAATCAATGAGTGTAGTCAGTGCTCCAGCTCCAGATGGCAAACATGGCATTATAAATCATTAACGAGCAACTTCTAGTATCTGACAAGATTTTTTGTTATTTACGTTTCAATATTCGGTTGGCCATTATAGTGAAAGAAACAATCGAATGCAAACCTGAATGCTGAAACTGTTCTCAACTAACTGGTCACTTGGCTTATCAGCTTAAGTAACCAAGCGCCTAGCACAGCCTGACTAGTCTGAGACTGCGCGGCTTAGCTGCTTAGTCGCCTATTAGAAGTGCGCTTCGGGCTTGGGAAGAGCTCACGGTTGTTTATAAATTGTTACAGACTCGGTACTAAAGCGTATTTCGACGCACACAGCACACGGATATGGGCGTGAGTTTGTATCCACTCCTGAAACCATGAAGAAGTCCGACAAGTGGTCAACGTACACCTGCACAACAGGCAAGTTGGCAGCCACGTGCCAAAGCAATACTCAAACTATGAAGATGTACCATGACAATAGCAAGTGTACCAGCCGGAAGTCCGAGCTCATTGGTGAGCGGCGTGGCACTGTAGCCTTGACACGACAAGCATAAAACTCCTCTCTTGTTCTGTGGTGCAAATATAAATATGCGTTATATTTTGAAAATGGTCTTCACACAGCTACAAGCTGACTACTGGTCAATACACGAAAAATAAAACGTGACAGACGGCCAACGATCACGCTGAGTCACGACGGTCCCACATTTTGGTGAATTGGGTAAAAAGGTCCGCCTCACTCAGAGAAACAAAAAGTCCGAGTAAACGAGACAAAGGTCTGCAAAGTCCACAGGAACACGGCGTGGATGCACAGTAGGCCTGAACCTATCAATCGGTGGCCCTCGTTTTTTTCAATGGTTAACGCCGGCCTAAGGTCCACATATCGAAAAAATACGAGCTCCTATATTTTAGGCTGGGTGCGCGCATGGAGTGCCGCACTGTGTGACAGGCACCGGCGCCGCTCATCTAGTGGCGACGACCAGGGCAGAGATCCCATTACTGAATTATTAAAGCACCATAGGCCTGAACGTGAATTCAGCACGGTGGATTTTCAGGTGAGACGGTGGGCTGGTTACTCTCGGCCACAGGCCATTCACTAGATACCCCGGAGGCTTTTCGGTGAATTATGCCTTACACTGAAGTTAACGGCCCTCTTTATATATATGCACATGCACTGCCGCCGGGCGCAACTATCTATAGGCCTAGTCACCTGAGGGGACACCCACATCGCCTTCCGTCGGATGGGGAAAAAGACTGAAAAGCACTGCTTTGCGCTCAGTGCTTATGTACATTTTGTAGCGAAGTTGACACAGGCAACATTTGCGCAAAGAGCGAATATTCCTTTAGAACAATTGGGTACGGTTGGCCTAGCTCTAATTAGGCCCGGAGAGGGGAGACCCGGCCCGGTTAAGCCGGATTCATACTTTAAGTTTGCTGGGAACTCAAAAAGCTCGCACTCGTGACTCGGTGAACAGGCGGCGAAGTGGTATTTATTAAGAATGATCAAAGGACTTGTGACAAAACATTTAAATATTTTTAAGGCGAAGGGTGGTTTCATACGCCCTTCTATAGACGAACGGATCCTCAACATGACCATAGGCAGATTTAGGGGGGGGGGCC
>NMRA01000754.1:10912-49901 GCA_002633005.1 Phoronis australis | reverse complement strand
CACCTGCACAACAGGCAAGTTGGCAGCCACGTGCCAAAGCAATACTCAAACTATGAAGATGTACCATGACAATAGCAAGTGTACCAGCCGGAAGTCCGAGCTCATTGGTGAGCGGCGTGGCACTGTAGCCTTGACACCGGATAAGCATAAAACTCCTCTCTTGTTCTGTGGTGCAAATATATGCGTTATATTTTGAAAATGGTCTTCACACAGCTACAAGCTGACTACTGCTCAATACACGAAAAATAAAACGTGACAGACGGCCAACGATCACGCTGAGTCCCACATGGGTAAAAAGGTCCGCCTCACTCAGAGAAACAAAAAGTCCGAGTAAACGAGACAAAGGTCTGCAAAGTCCACAGGAACAGGGCGTGGATGCACAGTAGGCCTGAACCTATCAATCGGTGGCCCTCGTTTTTTCAATGGTTGACGCCGGCCTCCGTTCACTGAAATGATCAGTCACGAAAAGGTCCACATATCGAAAAAATACGAGTTCCTATATTTTAGGCTGGGTGCGCGCATGGAGTGCCGCACTGTGTGACAGGCACCGGCGCCGCTGATCTAGTGGCGACGGCCAGGGCAGAGATCCCATTACTGAATTATTAAAGCACCATAGGCCTGAACGTGAATTCAGCACGGTGGATTTTCAGGTGAGACGGTGGGCTGGTTATCTCGGCCCGGCACAGGCCATTCACGATACCCCGGAGGCTTTTCGGTGAATCGAATTATGCCTTACACTGAAGTTAACGGCCCCCTTTATATATATGCACATGCACTGCCGCCGGGCGCAACTATCTATAGGCCTAGTCACCTGAGGGGACACCCAGATCGCCTTCCGTCGGATGGGGAAAAAGACCGTAGCACTGCTTTGCGCTCAGTGCTTATGTACATTTTGTAGCGAAGTTGACACAGGCAACGTTTGCGCAAAGAGCGAATATTCCTTTAGAACAATTGGGTACGGTTGGCCTAGCTCTAGGCCCGGAGAGGGGAGACCCGGCCCGGTTAAGCCGGATTCATACTTTAAGTTTGCTGGAAACTCAAAAAGCTCGCACTCGGTGAACACTCAGGCGGCGAAGTGGTATTTATTAAGAATGATCAAAGGACTTGTGACAAAACATTCAAATACTTTTAAGGCGAAGGGTGGTTTCATACGCCCTTCTATAGACGAACGGATCCTCAACATATGACCAAATCATGTGACTGAGGTAATGGCAACTTTCCATCAGTGTAGCTCAAGATTTTGTGGGAATGTATGCTATCCACGTCAATGCCCAATAGTAAAAAACGTGATGTGGCAATCCAAATAGTTTGAGGTCACGACTGCAGCCAGCACAGAGACTGGAGTCGGCCCGGCGTCAGAACGGTATAAAATTAAGCTGTCATAATTTTGGAACAGACAAGACAGAAACGAGTATCGTCTACCAGAAATGAAATCCAGCTAGCAGCAATACCGGCAATGAAACATTTAATAAATAGCTAAATAGTACACAACTTCATTTTCCTGACATATGTTTCGAGGTCCACTGGTGTAGCCTACTTTCTCGTGGTAAGACACGAACCAACATGATGTAAAGGTCAAGGTAACAAGTAAAATGTCATGCACGTCAATAACACGAGGTAAACAAGCCTCTATTCTAGACAATAAGCTCAAAACAATACGGTACCAAGGTGGTACACTTGCATAGGCCTATTCAAACATGGTTTTATCCACACCTGCATGACGTTTTACTTTTTACCTTGATCTTTACCCGGCTGACATATCATGCGGGTTCTTGTAGGCCTACATTTGAGAATGAGAAGTCTATCTCGATCAAAGCAGGTCAAGAAACACAGGCGGATTTAGGGGGAGGGGTCAGGGGGGCCGCCCCCGCCCCCCTAAGTTGGGTGCTGCAAGCAAAATGAAACAGCAACAGCGTGACGCGTGAGGAAATATTGAGTTCAGAAAATAGGAATGGCAGCGGAGAAGGGGGGGGGGGCTCAAACCCCAGATCGCGGCGGCATCGTGTTCTCGTCGTTTTTTTTAAGTCCACCAACACATTTTACGCGTACCCCGGCGGCTCCGCAACCTTCGGGCCGCTTGTGCACATACACTCGCTTTTTGCCCGACACCTCAAGGCAACATGTTGCCCCCCCCCCTTATATATGGTATCCTAGATCCGCCACTGAGAAAATGAAGTTGTGTACTTTTGTCTGTTTCCTAAAAATCCAGTTGGCAGCACCATAATTAGATATGATCGGTCCTGACAAAGTTTTAATGCACTCGGAATTCGAAGAACTGAATGAAATCAGTGTCTGCTATTCGCGACTGAGTTTTGACAGTCGGGTAAAAATTTCGGTTAGATTTACAATTCGAAATACATTACTAGACACTAGTGTGGTTACAAAATTAAACGGCGATACAATAAAAGGCTTTAATTACCACTCTGAAATCACCGAGGACGGTCCTGAAACTGAATAGTCTCCCACTCGACTTCACTCGACGAAGACGCCGGTGCGGAAGAATCGAGTTTGTATGGCCTCAAACACGCAAAGCTTGCCGACATGGCGAGGTCAATGTCCTTACCTGATTCACCTGTGGCCTGCCGCATAATGCGAAATGTTCGTGATAGAATCTCAGGGATTGAAGGTATTATAAACTTGACACCCTTTTATCAGCGATTTCAATAGTTTATTACCAATTCGGGCTGTAGGAGAAATAATTAAGCCTGGTCTGGTTTTTTCGGGTCGGTCTGTCACGACCAAAACGCGTTATGTGAGTGCCATCTTCACCCCCATCTCTATACCTGCCTTTCTTTGCACAATTCATAGCTCTGAATGTACCCCGTGAATCTTAGTACAAGGTCCGTATTGTACAATTCGAGCTCTTCCATTTTTAGGCTGGGTGCGCGCATGCAATTGCCGTTGTTTTCATCTTTAATTGTTATCTCTTTCCAAGTAATAAATCGTTACATTTAAAACTGTTTCATTTACTAGAGAAAACTTGTAACCTAACGCGCGAGTACATTCATATAGGATGTGATCCGTCACATGAACAGTCTATTTTAGGTGAAGTATTTAAAAATATGTCCAAAAAATGAAAGAAACTTCGAAGCATATGGGATAAACGCAAAACGTGTCTCGATTGACGTACAGTGTAGGTGAAGTAATATCCCACAAGACATTACATGACGGCGACATCCCGTTGCTCCCAACTTGTTCGATTCTATAGCCCAGCAACAAGTTGGGAAGTTTTACCCCCGTAGCCAATATCTTACAACGACTGGCATTTATGGTTGGAGGGCCTGCGCTCTAATCTCCGATCAGATCGTATCTAGACTGATTGGGCTGGGCTGATAAAAATGGAAGTTTAGTTGTAACATATTTGAGCTTAAACCAATAGCATTTCTGAATTCCTCGTCAAATGCTGGTCATGTTCCGTTTTTGAATCCCCAAAATCGCCCACCTACAACAGAAGTTAAGACAATCTATTCTGTATAAACGGACGCACTGGGTTTGACTGTGTTCATACTTATTCAGTAATAGCGTTCAATCACCATACGTTTCCTTTGAAGTCTTGGAGATAATTGGCCTGCTTGTTATAATACGGGACAAAAGACTGAGCTGGTCAGTTAACAAAAGAGCCAGATGTTATCGCACGTTCAGCACCCCTCACGTCTGGAAAAGTTACTGAACGACAGAACACTGTTAGTAATGATTTCATGTATCAACGGAGACCGAAGTTGACACTTTGAATAGTGCTGAAACTGCAAGATTCTGTAACTGCAACTCAACTGTATCTTTAACTTTAACTGACTGCCTCTAACCTGTCCCTGGATATTTACATGTTTATAGTCTCTTACAATGCTGTGGAACATTTCACCAATTCAAGCACATTCTAGCTAGAACTTTCCGGAATGTACCCAATCATTCTACAAACATATAGTAGGGTCTACAAATTCCAGACTACAGTACTGTATCAATAAATTGTATGCTGGAATCTACTAGAATGTTCTCTAGTGTTCTACAGTAAACAAATTTCAACTTCACTGGCTTGACTGCATGGTAAATGCTATGTGATAATAAACAAATATTACAGAAAAAGAAAACTTATATGAATTAAACTAATGTCATTCTACTCCTGATTTTCATAAATATTAAAATGAATATATGTGACGGTGAACAAGACAATTGCAAGAAATTTGCCTTTTTGAAAGTGTAGTCACACGCTTGCAGTAATGCTATCATAGTTACTTATTTTAAGAGTTCATTCTCTTTGAGAAAAGCAATTTAAAAAGTGATCAGTAGCACGAAATCCTCGCTGCCTTAAATCTCTCACGCCAAGTAGCAGAGAGGAAATTTTTAATAAAGTAAAAAAATTACAACGTGTTCTTAGTACCTTTGATCAAAACTTTAAGAAGTCCACCCCATCAACAAATATACCCGGAATGCGTTTTTCGGCTGGTAATGTTCCTTCAAAACAATCGTGACTTCAATTCAGTCCGGGATTGCTTGACGCAGTTTACTGTACAGATATCCTTCAGTGTCCCTGCCTTCCATCATACATCAATAGACACATAGCAGATTTTTGTGTCCATCGATCATTTTAATTGGGTGCGAAATTACGCTCTACCGTATGAATAACCGTTGGTGGGGAGTGTCGCCACAAAATTACGCCGCAAAGAATTATTTTGCGCCGTAAATTAATTCTTAACCTCGGCCAATCATCATAAAGATAACAAAGGCAACACAATATGACTGCGCCCAGACATGTCAACATACGCTTGTTGAAAAGTGGCCGATGGTCGCACTGTGTCCTCTCTGTCAGCCCCAATTTGTGCCATTCTATTGAGGATGCCCTCTGCCTCTATCATGTTCTTGTTTTCGGAAGTCCATGTAAAGTGCACGCGTCGATTGTAAAACCGACGAGAAAAGAATTAATTTACGCAGCGCGTAAAATACTTTTATTTACACCGTTGAAAGTTAATTTACGCGCAAATATTTAATTTACGCCGCAAATAATTGCTTTACGCCATTAAAAAATAATTTGTGTCGTCGATAAGAATTAATCTACGCACGTAATNCGCCACATTTCTTCAGCAAATTCCATAAAATTGTCCGTAGTTTGATTTTATCAAAATTAAGGCGCGCTGTCGATTTTTTTATCCCCGTTTGCTGGCTGGTAACAGTACAGGCACTGCTCCAGTCGCACTGACAGCGTTTTCTCGGCCTGCCGTGGGTTCCTGAATGAATTGTACTTCCGGGTTCGCAGCAAGTTCAAAATGGCGGTGTTTCTTCGGGTGCTAATCGTGAGTGGCGCGTTCATTTAAACTGTTTTCGAGTACGGATCGTGTATTATTATGGGGTAGGTACTTCTTGGATCCTTATAACATCTTCTAACCATGTAATAAGGGTTAACAACGCGTGAGAGAAGGACTTTAAGAAGTCCACCCCATCAACAAATATACCCGGAATGCGTTTTTCGGCTGGTAATGTTCCTTCAAAACAATCGTGACTTCAATTCAGTCGGGGATTGCTTGACGCAGTTTACTGTACAGAAATCCTTCAGTGTCCCTGCCTTCCATCATACATCAATAGACACATAGCAGATTTTTGTGTCCATCGATCATTTTAATTGGGTGCGAAATTATGCTCTACCGTATGAATAACCGTTGGTGGGGAGTGTCGCCACAAAATTACGCCGCAAAGAATTATTTTACGCCGTTAAATCACACCACAAATAATTACTTTACGCCGTAAATTAATTCTTAACCTCGGCCAATCATCATAAAGATAACAAAGGGAACACAATATGGCTGCGCCCAGACATGTCAACATACGCTTGTTGAAAAGTGGCCGATGGTCGCACTGTGTCCTATCTGTCAGCCCCAATTTGTGCCATTCTATTGAGGATGCCCTCTTCCTCTATCATGTTCTTGTTTTCGGAAGTCCATGTAAAGTGCACGCGTCGATTGTAAAACCGACGAGAAAAGAATTAATTTACGCAGTGCGTAAAATACTTTTATTTACACCGTTGAAAGTTAATTTACGCGCAAATATTTAATTTACGCCGCAAATAATTGCTTTACGCCATTAAAAAATAATTTGTGTCGTCGATAAGAATTAATCTACGCACGTAATTTTACAGCGACATATCTCCCCAGCGGCCATTCACGAGACATCATTTTAATGCATAATAGCACGCGAGAAACATTTCGTTTTACACTCACATGTAATTGTAGCACGATGGCATTCGCAATGTTTCTTTTGGCTTCGCTGTTGATTCCAGTTACGCATGCAGGCAAGTTTCACGTCAAGTTCAATTATATTTGTTTTTGAATATTTAATCCATTTTTGTGGTGGTTCTGGCCTTACTAATAAGACTCGTACGTCGTGTAGACTTTGCCTTTCATAGACGTAGGGATGCGAGTTTCCCGATGACTCATAACCATATAAGAAACATGTTTTATTATGGTGAGTGTTGGCGCTTTAGACATCTCTATGACTGGTTGGTACCTTAGGGAAAAGCTATGAAAATATACAGCTTTTTACCGATGTGGGTAAAAAAGTGATAAAATGAAATCTGTCTCACAAAAACTGTCTTCCTCAACTTGAGTACCCCAAGTAAGAGACATTGCCGTAGTCACGTGACCAATTTCTTTCTTCGCCGACTTTTCAATCAACTGTTCTTATTCCACAAGATGAAGTGCGTGCATGTCAGAACAAATTATCGGAATTCGTTTCATTTCGTTCAACGTTTTTGGTATTTTAATTCCAGAAAACCGAATTAATTCCTGAGTAAATATTGCTTCGACGAAGTTGTCCAGCCAACATTCGCGTGTTGAGTAGCCTACTGTTTTCAAGCCGACGATACCTATTATTGAGCTCCAACTTTTGTTTGTCACGAAAATTGTGTCAGAATATGACGTTTTTTAGATTTGTTTCCTACCTAAACGGTTGTGACGGGCACGCAATCCTCAACTATATGCATGCACCCCCGCGCCGGACGGGTCCTTAGCCAGGTTACATGTTGATATGTTTCACGACAGGGCCGAGGAGCAGAATTACTCGGCAGAGTGAAATATCGAAGTCTGTGTGAGATTATTACACTGCGGTCTCTAGCCATCAAGTTAGTTGTATGAAGACTGACGTCAAAATACAGCGAGGAACCGTTTTAGCCTCACATAGACCTTAAAATTTCACTGACACCGCCGTGGTATAGTTCTGCTTGTCATTATCGTCAATTCTCAAGGAGAGTTGACGACCGGTGTTTTGACCCCCGAGGAAAAATGACCAGCGCCACTTTTTAAACGTTGATCCATCACCACTGTGGAAATGTGTCAGCCCGTTGAGAAGGTGTCAATCGGGGGTCATTTTCAACTGTTTCGTTTATAACATTCGATAAAAAGAGAGGACGAACATTCCGTGACACGTGGGTCCTTTGGTTTAGTTAGCACAAGTGGCGGATTAACGATAACTGGGGCCTTAAGGCTGTCCTCAGTTTGGGCCTCCTCTTCCAAAATCCAGGTATATTCCCGCTGACTGGTACATTCCAAAACTTTGCCTACAGCCGTCTCGCTCACTCAGATTTACTCATGAAAATTGGTTCAAAAGTTCCAATAGGCCTACACATTACATGTCGAAACAGGGCGGATTTAGCGTGGTACTACTAAACTTAAGTGCAAGCTCGCGTCTAAGGTGTCCCCGCATTGGGTGAATGGGGGTCCTCCGGGTAATTGGACGAACACTAACGTCGGATGCCACGAATAGAGGGATAGACGAAAGAGATGAAAGAGGTGAGGACTGCAAAAAAAACCCCAGCTGTTACCGGATTTTAAGGATTTTGACGGGATCAGTGCCTAACCAGCTTCCTACGTACAGAGCCGCCGGCCTTTTTTTCTGAACATGCCCCTGGGTCGAATGACAGTAAATTAGAGTAACGCGGGCGCGTAGTCACTACGTGAACAGGGGTTCCTAATTCGATCAAAGTATCCCATGGAAAACTGGGAAGCTGACGTTCGGAAACTTGCTCTCGGTCGCGGCGAGATCCCTCGTAGGTGTCTCTTCAAATTTTCCCAGATACCCACTGGCCGATTGCGGGCTACAACATGTTTGTCCAAAAATTGCAGGAAGGAAGTTCTTTTTAGCTCCGTTTGCAGGAGCACGAGGGTCTAATATCTCCCCAAACTTTTATGTTAGCCCCCTCAATTATTCCAAGGCATTCCAACTGTTCACTTTGCTAGCAGTAGTAGGGTACAGTAGGCGAAACATTTGAACTGTAAATAGTTTCTATTTTTGATCTTTTATTTATACGGATGTCGTTAAAAACACGACTAGACTTTTTGTTCGCAAGCTTGATACTGGTTTGCTCGTAGTTTCGGAACAGTGTCCTTTCTTCAGGTGTGCTGCTATGTAGTAAAACACCGACAGACATATCAAACCAACAAATTAAAACACTATTTAGCTGTACTTCGAGACTGCATGTCTCATCATCAGGCAATAAGTGGAATGAACATATACATAGCGAAATAAACTGAAATACACGTGACAGCGGAAAGAGGGGCATACAAGCAGAGAGTGTGAATGTAACAAACGGTAGGAAGCCCTAATGGCTTTATTTTTTCGCTACAACCTTTGCAAGAAACGACACTCCTCAGACCAGATAATTCTCATGGCATTCCAAATAAGGAAGTCAATACAATCGAGAACGTGGCTGCATTTCGACCTCACACGAAGCCGAATGCGCGCTGGAGGTCGGAACGAAGCTAGTTCGGCTTCTTCTGTAACAGTTCCAAATTTGGAAATCCCGCCATTTTAAAGGCACGTCCTTGTTCTTTCCCAAAATTTTGCTGCAAATACAGGTACCCTTCAGACGAATAGCAACTGAAAACATCTGGTTGATAATTAGATATTGTATCCTAAATTTCCGAAATCTAGAGGACAACAGCATTTCGAATCTTGAGTCCGACGGCTTTGGGACAGAGGCAATCGACAATTTGCAATATGGAGCGGAGCGACAGGACAATTTTAGTAATGTTTGCCATCTCAGTTTTCCGGTTTGCATAGAAAGACAAGACATGACTTCAATGAATTCCTTTATCCATGATATGCACTGGGAAAGATTTGCAGTACGGTAAGGTTCCCTGAATTTCTGGGTCATTTTTGTATATGTACTGCCAGGAGCAGTGAACAAGCCATTTATGGGAGCTTCGAGTACTGACGGTTTGTTGACATGATCAAGGTGTGTATGAAGTCTTGAGAATTCATCTGCTATCTTTTTTGTGAGATGAGTGACGAAACGTTGTTGTCTGAGTATGAGGAATGACTTGAATGTATATTTTATTGATTGATCAGGATTCACTGTTCGAGTGACAGGCCAACAGAACAGCGTAGAAGAGGGCGAAGGGAACAGTTTTAGGCTCTCTTGTTTGGTAACGAAAACTACGCCTAACTATACAATATTAGACATGTCGTGGACATTTGGAAAAAACAGGGAGATCATCTTTCACTATGACGTGTTAAGTAAAATTGGGACGAAGCAGAGGCAAAGATTGAAAATTGAACACCAAATTGAGGAGAGAGACAATAAACTGACATCTTCTATAACGGTCTCCAACTATACAGCACGCAATGACAAAGGAACGTATTACTGCCGCGTTCAAGGCGTACCAGATTTTCACGAGGATAGCTTCTATCAAAACATCCACAGTGAGTACCTTGGACTTATGAGATTTTAAAGCTTCCAAACCGAAAAGAATACGAGTCACGTATGTCTAGAGCACAATTTTAGACTCTTCAACGCTAGTTGTCGAATGAAAAAAATAGAAATTATTAACCAGGAACACACTCCAATTCCCTTAAAATAAGGGTTACTATGATGTATTAAATTGTTTTAGACTGATTTTTGTTACTTAGAATTACACTCAACTTAAACAAGACATCTTGCATCCGACGCTCCATTTACACAGCCTTAATTGGTATTCCTAGTCTCCAATAGGCGGCAGTCAGATCTTGCACCAATTGCTTAGGCCTCCCACAAAATTGGTCTCGTAATACATGTATTCCGTGCCGACGCAAATTCTATTGGTCTCATCACCCAACTATGAGCCGATTGGTATTAAGTCAAGAATAAAATTCCACAGGCCAGAGAAGGGAAAATAGTTGTACCAGGACAGAATGGACCAGACTTGCTCTGGGGGATCACTGATCCTTCTGGTTACAAGGTTAAGGAAGATGACCAGACAACTGAAATCAGGGGTAGGAATGGACATTGTCTGTGGACACCAGCTTGGACCAAATACCAAGCATGACGGACAGAGGAATGTGGCCTTCTCGGCTATGGGTGTTTNTGATAACAAACTAGACCGAAAATTAACCCAACGAACGCGTTTTTATGTTTTCAAATAAATTATCCAGTTGCTCTAATAAAACAACAAAATAACTCTATAACTGCACTTGCTGAGCTGAGGAAATTGTTCAAAACTTATCATTCATACGTTAAACTAAGAGAAAATAATACGTTAGCTCCAGATGAAGATACTTGAAAATCGAGTGTCTCAGGAGTCGAATTGTCGCGATTCATTGAGAATGGCTCTATGACGTGTTAAGTAGAATTGGGACGAAGCAGAGGCAAAGATTGAAAATTGAACACCAAATTGAGGAGAGAGACAATAAACTGACATCTTCTATAACGGTCTCCAACTATACAGCACGCAATGACAAAGGAACGTATTACTGCCGCGTTCAAGGCGTACCAGATTTTCACGAGGGTAGCTTCTATCAAAACATCCACAGTGAGTACCTTGGACTTATGAGATTTTAAAGCTTCCAAACCGAAAAGAATACGAGTCACGAATGTCTAGAGCACAATTTTAGACACTTAAACGCTAGTTGTCGAATGAAAAAAATAGAAATTATTAACCAGGAACACACTCCAATTCCCTTAAAATAAGGGTTACTATGATGTATTAAATTGTTTTAGACTGATTTTTGTTACTTAGAATTACACTCATAACTTAAACAAGACATCTTGCAACCGACGCTCCATTTACACAGCCTTAATTGGTATTCCTAGTCTCCAATAGGCGGCAGTCAGATCTTGCACCAATTGCTTAGGCCTCCCACAAAATTAGTCTCGTAATACATGTATTCCGTGCCGACGCAAATTCTATTGGTCTCATCACCCAACTATGAGCCGATTGGTATTAAGTCAAGAATAAAATTCCACAGGCCAGAGAAGGGAAAATAGTTGTACCAGGACAGAATGGACCAGACTTGCTCTGCGGGATCACTGATCCTCCTGGTTACAAGGTTAAGGAAGATGACCAGACAACTAAAATCAGGGGTAGGAATGGACATTGTCTGTGGACACCAACTTGAACCAAATACCAAGCATGACGGACAGAGGAATGTGGCCTTCTCGGCTACGGGTGTTTGTTTAGACGTTTTTCTTTTACCGTCATGTTAGGAATTGTACATGAATATAAAGTGTAGGCTACGGAAGCAACTTCTACTGTGGACATTTGTTCTGGGGAATCACTGGACCCTGTCTAACTCCGCCAAAAGGGAAAATAAGATGACCTGACATGCTCTGAGCTACCAATGACTCTTTTGTGTAGGTTAAGTGAAATGACCCGACAAGCGGAAACAGCGGGGACTGTGAATTTGAATTATTTTTTTTGCAATGGGCCCTACCAATATGCCCTGCGCACGTCCGGTGCTATTCGGGTATAGGACGTCTGCAATAAATATTTTTCATTTCACGGAAGAACAAAGTATTCCTGGCCTTCGGATGCCAGTAGATTTTGAAAAAGATTTCAACAACAGGAAATTGTAAAGTACGATTTTTTATTGGTGAAGGTATAGGAAGTTGGGTAACATTTTTGAATGTCAAACGGAGTTTTGTCTGCATACAAATGGGTGTAAATAAAGTGACACCATATCCACTTATCTACATGTACATGTAATCTTGCTCTCCGTGGCTACTTGATAAGAGCATATTTGTGCTCTTGCGTGGAATCTCCATAAGTTTCATGCGCTGTGTTATTGTTGCAGACAACATGTGTTGTGCATGAAGTGTACTAGTATCTGTCGAAAAGTTCTCAAGTCTAAAATCAAATTTTGGAAAAACAGAGCCAGTATTCGGAGTAGAGCTAGATTTCATGATAACATCGCAACTGCTTTCCATCTTGTTTATGTAGCTACAAGAAAACCTGTCTCACAGCATAGCTATCTCCGTTACCAATGGTAACATTGACACCAGCTACTCAAAAACGAAGTCAGAGATGGAGGTATTTGGGTTGGTCGAAGTTCAGGATTAGAAAATGGCGCATGTACGCATTACGTGTAATTGGTGTACTGGTAAAGAAAAGGCACCCTTTTACGATTAGCAGTATCACATGAACGATTTTACAAGACAAAAGGCCTAATTCGATTCTCAATTTTAGTCATCTAAACAGGGCTAAATGTGGCTTTGATACAAAGATGTATAAATATACAAGATTTGAAACGATTTATGTTAAAGTGAGCAAAACAAAATCAAGTTCACACACAAACATCTTGCATTGCTACTAGACCACAAGCTTACATTTACTCCTCACTGTCTCGAACTCGTTCACAAAGTACAAAAATTAATCAATCCAATTAGAATTGTCTCTCGTCATCTCAACTCCATGCATCTTGAAACTCTGTTCAAGTTTTTTGTTCTTCCACATCTAGATTACTGTGACATAATCTACCAATCGACAAACGCTGGCATACTCCCTCAATGAGAAAGACTACAATACCAAGCAGCTTTAGCCATAACAGGAGCATACAAAGGGTCCAACACAATCAAGGTTTTAAACTGTCTCAACTGGAGCAAACTAGCAACTCGTCGTCAACTCCACTTGTCCATGTATTCATTCAAAGTCTTAACCAAGATAAACAATTACTCAAACACAACCCTCTTAGACTCCTACAAAAGACCTAACACAAGACCAGGACTGCGGCAAAGTAATATGCACACTATTCAATTTTCTCTCAGCCAAGCCTTCAGGAAATCAACCGTAATAAATTGTATTGACAACTGGAATTCCTTACCATCCAAAATAAAATAAAGCACTTCAATCGTCACTCTAAAAAATAACGTTAAAATGCATACTACTCAAGAGTTGCCAGTCCCATTGACATCGTTCCAATTTCCTCGCAACCACGAAATAATCCTATAAAGATCAAGATGCGGTCTTTTCCTGAACAACGAGAAATTTAGACATAATTTTAATAGTATTTCGCGTCTGTGTTGCTGTAGAGACGCACAGACAAATGCTCATGTTTTCTTTGCTTGTGAGGTATGCACGGAGCATATGGTAAACTTTTCCAGACACTCGAACAATACCCCAATATTTATAAAAAATATTCTGAAATTCCGCAAGTGTACAACAAAATTAATTTTTTTCTATATGGAATTCAAGAACTCAACCCAAATGAAAATAAGGTTTTATTCATAATAGTATCAAAATTCCTTTATAATATTAAATCTCTTTGTGTGAGTGGATAAAATTGTATACATGTGTATGAAAGTGATTTATTTACTTTCGTAATCATATTTCATTGTAATCTTAACAACAGGTTTTTTTAATTTATGTATATGTGTAAAATAATTGTATATAGATTTCTTTGTACTTTTTTAACCCAGATATAATGCCTCTTGGGACTTTCTGGGTTATGTATATTCATTGTATCGAAGATTTCGTAATAAACATTATAAAAAACTGTCAAAATGACTGCAGTGTCAACCCTCTGCGTTCCCAAATGCTTTCCAGGGCTGCTGCCTTCATAACTCAACGCAACCCGGCGGCAAAACAATTATATGGTCTTTCCATGGTGTTTACAATGTTTATTTCATGCTTCGTCAAAAGAAAGTGAATTTCGTCCAAGACGCAGTTTTTTGTGACCGTTATAAAACAGAATCTGACAGTAATAAATGTCCAAATCGGTGTCAGCAAATTACAATATAGAGCGCAACTAATGGTCATCATTTTATAGAACGTTTTCTACTTTTTAGCCTCCAGCGGACACACCAGTAGGCCTACTGCAGATACGATGTTATTCTTCTTACCAATGTTCCTATTGACGACGGGCAACGTTGTAAATTGCATCATGGCGTGATGGAGACATACAGATGCAGGTTATCTTGCTGGAATCCTACAAGTTTGAACGCCCGTGGCTATGCAGAGTCGGGAGTAGATTTATGTTGTAAACATTGTTCATACACCACAAAAATGGATACTGGAGCGATAATATGTGTTCTGTACATTAGCGCATTACAGCAACGTTATGTAGACGCGCTTCTGAATTTTTGAGATTAATTGTTAAACACTGCTAAGTTAGACCCAAAAATTATAACAGGTTCGGGTCTGTGCCCCGCCTGACCACTACTTAAAGGGGACACCCACCTGCCACAAATATGAAATAAGCGAGGTTTTAAACGCCACTGTACCCAATCGCTTCAGTGCTCACTGAAGGTGCTTTGAGGTGAAAAGATATAAAGGTCACAAGAACTTCTTATCCCATGTGGAGCTTTTGGAAACATCTGGGACCCATTTCAAGAACAGTGACTTAGCTAAGACAACTCGTCAATTTAACTCAATTTTAACTTAGTACATTTATTATTGTCTCAAGTCCGTTTTAAGAAAGTCACTTTAAGTTCACGTTATGTTTCCAAATTATATAACACACTGTCCCAGTTTTATTTGATAGATATTACATCGTTTGCAACTGAGGTAACTACAATATTGTTGTTATTTAATTATTTTCAGAAAATGTTACACATTCAATGCACAATTATCGTTGTTTCATCGTTACATTTAGTACTGTTTTCTTTAACTAGTGTAAACGTGTAACATCAACGCTCAAGTACATACACTATACGTTTGATCCGCCACATGAACAATCTGGGCGAAGTGTTTTACAAATCTTCCGAAAAAATAAAAGAAACTAAGAGTTCGAAGCGTATAGAATAAAATTCGGTCGAGGCGGATACGCGGTATAATGTCCAGTGGGATATTAGTTCGTCTACTCCACTCGAAATATGTTTTGTAAGTTGATTACAATAGTACAAAGAAGGGTTAAACAAGGTTGGCATGGAAAGCAAAGATTTAGTGTCGTACTTATCATAATCAAACTGCTCAGGTCGAAATTACGATAGCGTGAACACATTCACCTGCAGAAATAATACGGGGAATATAAATACACGGAAATCAAACCCTTCGAAAGAACTTGTTTACTCAAACATTCGACTTTTTACTATTCGCTTGTCACTTCGCCATTTTCATTTTTACCTAGCGGTGTGCTCGTGAACAAAGGCATTCACTGGTTTAGTTTCACAACTATCGCTTTCTTGTCAACGCAAACGTAACAGCTGTCACTAGTCAAGGTAACAGGGTCACCTTTAAAGTGAAATACTGGCAAAACTAGGAGCATGACGTCACAGAGAAAGATAGTTTGTGTGATTGGATGAAACGAAAGACAACCAAAAGGTTTGAATACCAAACATGCACTACATGCTAAACAGCCTGCTCTTTGTAAAGTCGAAATAATGCGACAAATAGTGTGACCAAAGTGATGCAACATTTTCTCCTCTTATGTGTTTCCACAGATGCAGAAATAAAATACAACTAGTTATACCTTACCACACACGAGAAATATAAAAGATTTTGGAAAGTATACCAAAAGTGCACAAATTCATCGGAACATTCTCATACCCACGTTAAGCAAGAACTCGAAAAGTTAAAATAGCTGCTATTTGAGCATAGAGTCGTATAATCTGAACAAAGGTCTCAAAATATTGAGCAGCTAATGTCCAGTGAAATATTTCTATGGATTGAGACCGTCCCTTGTTACAAAACGTACGTTGTTGAACATGTCTACAGAAGCAATAAGTTGATTGACGGCAAGTACCAGCCGAGGTGGGGTTGGCAAACCGATCAAACAATAAGTAATAGAAATCGAAAATAGAAGCTGTGCAAAAACAGTTTTGTGTGTAAACAATGAAAAGGTAGCCAGAGGCGGTCGGAGCTCTGTTGTCTGTGACACATACCGAGGGAAGGCGGAAGATGGAAGTCATTATCACACGTCCACTGATACTTTTGTCCTCTGATTGGCTAAAACACACTGCGATAACTTCAGTGTGGTGAATTATTAACTGACTAAATGTGGAATATCACATACCGTCGGGCAATCTGATGTCGCTATTCGCCATCTGATCAATCAAGCGAATGAAACCCTGAATCCCTGTCAAGAAAGGGAGCAGACGATCGCGGTACATCAAACCAGGTTAGAACATGTCAATCTAATCAGCAGTGCTGTAGTGGTAAAATTAGAGGTAAGTAGGCGCCCAAAGCCCACCATATCACCTTCAGCACTGAACGTAACTTACGGTACGTAGGCGTTACGTTCAAATGCCAAAGGGTGATTGGCTGCGCCCACGTGCGCCAACGCCCTACCTCAGCACTGCTGTTCAAGGACGAAATAACAAAAAGAAGTATCAGTGGTCGTATCATAAAACAAATACAGACCGATCCTTCGGGCAAGATGAACTCGAGAGAGCAACAGTGCTCTTCCTCGGTACATTGCCTCCGTGATTTGAATATTAGGCCATGGCTATCTGATAAGTAGTGTGCTTTAATTCTTAATACTTTTACCCGGAAGTTTTCCGGAAGCAAACAGTAACAATATTTGTATGCGCGTAGGGCCGGCGTCGACACTGAGGTCATTCAAATAAAAACATTTGATAAATATAGCTTCCATTTCTTAATCCCATCGCGGCAAAGAGAACGTTCCATAAGTCATGAGCTACGAAGTTCTTAAACATGCTTTGAAATCGAATTTACAGTTTGCGCTCCTCTACCGGTACCTTGTTTAGTGAAAAGTTACGGAAAAGGAATGATTTCTACATTTCGTTAAACGATTGAAAACAAATTATGGATCGTATGAAGTTAGTTCCACACATGAGTAAAGTGCATAACTGAAAAATCTACTTTCGTGGACTGTGGTACTCCCATAATGTTTATTTTTTTCTTTTTGCCTAATTTTTGCATTGCTATTCAGATGTATGCAGTCGGATCAAACTTGCGATTCGACCATATTCTGGTCAGGCTCACTTGCAGCAAAAGGTATTTCAGGCGTTGACCAAGGGACGGCGCTCTTTCTTGCCGGCATATCGACTCCAGAAACGCCCACAACAGAGGATGGTTCAATTGCCTGTCGCGTTTGTGCGCATTCAGTAAAGGTTTGGGATGGGAGATTGGTCCTCTGGGTGTCACTTGGTTGTAAAACCTGTTTCTTCCGCAAACTACTCAAATTGCTTTCGATAGCCGTCAATACAAACACACACGAGTCGGGTGAGCTCAACAACATTTCCCGATCATTTAATTTTCTCTGCAAGCCCGCATTTCCTGCCCCAAGACTTAGCTTATTCTCGCCCTGGGTGTTGTTGTTGGTTTCTATGCGCATGTCAACACTTGAAGCAACTTGAGGTATCTTCTCGTTGTACAAATGAACTTCGGTAAGAACCTGATTGCTGTCCTCTCGTCGTGGATGCTTGTTTTTGCGGTACCAGACGCAAGCTATAGACACACCGGCAAGTACAAGAATGGTGCCAACGACGACGCCAGTTATGGTAACAGTCGTGTACTTGGACGCACGCGACTGAGTATCTAAGTTAAAAAAACGCATATTTTCATTGGTGCCACTGTCATCGACGAGCAAAAAAATTCAGCAGAACGAATTCTTTATCTGAGCCATAGACAACACAGCCAGTAAACACACCGTTAAAAGGAATCGGTGTCACATTGAAAATGTTTTTGGCACATTAGACTTGCAATTTACTAATAAAAGCTAAGTTACAAGGTCCAAACTATCCATTCCCACAATTATTTAATCTATTTCTGCTTGGACGCTTAATTAGAAGTTATAAATTGGCTGTAACAAAAAAACTTGACATGTTTTAGGCTAATTAAAAACGCGATAAGTATGAGTAGTCACCTTACCATATCGTTTTAAGTTGGAACCACTTAAAATCTTTCCTGAACGAAGTTTTGTTATTCTAGATTATTGAACTATTCGTACAGTCCCAGCAACGCAACAGTGAATTCGTTTTGCCTGGCTCCTTCTGACGTCTTTGCAAGTTATAGAAATCCTGCTATTTCATGGCGACTTGGGATTGTTTTGAAGTCACAAAAAATTTTGAAGTCGCGTCACCAGTCTTTTCGTGCCATAACGCGACACCGCGAAAAAACAGCAAGCAAAGAACGACAGGTACATGTCTAGTAGGTCTGCATACTCGCCAGTACCAGTGATAGACGTAGACTGTATTGTCTAGAACACCAGTGTGAACGGGTTTTGTTAATATCTGTTTGAATTAGTTGAGAATGCTTGCGGTGAAGTCGGCGAAAGTCACACAAAAAGCGTATCGCGCTTCCATGCTGTTCTATAGTTCTACCAAAGATCGTTGAAATAATTGACTACTAAACATTTAGTGCTTTGTACATTTATCGGCGGCATGTTCAACAAATCTAGACGGACCTGATAAGAGAATTAATTAAACAGTAATCGTTATGCAATCGACTGCAACCTGTTCAGCAGTCAACAGCAGCTGCAAAAACAATTTCAAGGTTAAAGACGCCAACGATGTCTTTCACCAGGGCGAGAACAGATATTCCTTTGCCTGAATTTCTGGATGAAAGTGACGAGGTCTCCAACGTGGTTCCAACTGTTTGATGAAATGAAAACATTGCTCATAAGTATTTGCAGATGCGCCAAGGGTGCTTCTGGGGCGTCGAACAACGACTGTTGTAAAATTTAAAAGATTTAAGTAAATAACGAACTCTTGAGCATTCTAGAAATTCAGGTAAAATGTCACGAAAGTCGAAGCTTAACCGTACAATACATTTCTTAACTTTACTTGTATACCACTGTGAATCACAGGAGGAGGTTTCAGTCTCTCTGAAGGATGCACATCAGACTGGTCCGCACATCTGAACAGATTTGTCAGATCCAGGGCTAACTTGCAGTAAGTTTGTCATAGGCCAGGAATTTCTACCTTTCTCATTGTCAACCAGTCCTATACTTCCTGCCTTAAAATGCGTTGATTATTTGTAGTCTTAAACAAACGGTAAAGAGAGACAATGTACTCGTTTCTCCAACGATGTCTAGTAGTTAATGACATGATACGTGAGTAAATCTTATAGTCATCTGGTCAGCGTTCATCTCACAGGGCTAGTAATAATCTGAAAATGCCTGTTCCAGGAAAGCTCAAGGAGTGACAGGGTGTGTCACGGCCGTCAGGGGGCGTAAATTATTCACTCGCTCGACTTCAGCAACAACGTACTCTGACTGCTTTCTAGACACAAGTGCTTTAACCAACACTTAAACAACTGCACAAACCTCTCGTAGAAACCTCCAGCCACCAAGCCTTCAGGGCACATATGAAGTTCCACTCTATCCTCAATATTTGGCAGGTTTTCTTGAACGCCAGGGCATTGTCTGAGCACACAATCTTCGGGACACCATATCCAGCAACCAAAAGTATGCAAAAACTTTCTGGTAGTTGAAGTATCTGTCAACTCACATTGCAGTGCTCTCGTAGTACAACAGACAAAGATCAGAATGGAAATTTTTGACTGAAGTTTGAGATGGAACGACCCAAAGTAGTCTATACCACGAGAAGCAAAAGAGACACTAAAATTAACTCTGTCCGCTGGAAGTCGCGCTGTCTTAGACAAGGATACTGGTAAAGGTTGGTCGCATCTCTTGAAAGTCACACATCTAGCACGAATGTAACGGCATAGTCGTTGGCACCTGATGATTCAGGATTTCTTGCGGATCTGAGAAGCCACAGAGGACACCAGCATGCATGAGACTTCTATGTGCATCGACCACAATGGCGTCGTACAAAGGGTGTATGCATGCTGGTGCTGCACAGCATTTAGAAACTTATTCTCGGCATCGCTTATATCACTTGAAGACAAATTTGTACTTGATGACCTGTGTCTATTTGTCCACTTCAAAATAAAAGCTGTAACGCGAACAATCTTCTAGGATGGCAGTAAAACTGGGAAAAAGTTCTCAACAGAATTGGTTACTTCAGCACCTGTAACAAGTGCTCTTCGCTTCTTCATCTGTTTGGGCTAAATTTGGTTGTTCTGGCCAACTGTTTTATCACATAACAAATGATAGCCTACATGTAACTGTCACTGGGATGATGTATATATCTGACCCAATTCTTCCACTATTCACTCTACTGGCTAAGTCGGCTGAACTTTCTTGTGCCAGCTACATGGCTCCAAGCACGTGTAGGCGATAGGCGGTGGATCTCTGCTACAGTGTAGGCACCAAACTTAATAAATTTTTAAAAATTCTTCCAGAATGAATTTTTTAAATTGCCGCATTCATTGATTTTCATGTCAGAAGACAGCCGACCGGTCGTCGACCCGTTACCGACAGGACAGACAAAAATTGGAGATGTGTGCTGTACACGATTGGACGCAAATGTACAGAATCGTAAAGGACTTGGGCTCTTGATCCAACTTCATAGAGTCAAAAGGAATAATTATATTGACGAATTCCAGTAGACGAACTCCCAGTAATGCTGCTTGCAACTCGAGACGTGGTAGCGGGAAAATTTTGGTCTTTGAGCAAACTAGGTATTGTCGGCTGTCACTGATGATATACGCAACAGCACCATAACTCTTCCCACAGGCGTCAACAAAGACGTGTATCGCACTCGAGTTCACAACAGGTCAGTAACGTGGAAACTCTATGCCCTGTCTCTTCTGCACGTGATAGAACATAGGNGAGTTTATTAATTAACCCAGGTAATTAAACTTATACGGATGAAACAAGATTTAAATGTGTGCAGTTTTAGTGTTTGGGGGGAGGCTCAGATCCAATTTCAAGTATCAAATTCGGAACACGGCGCATTCGTAACGGAACTATGGCAAAGTATAGGCTCTCCCCCGATATCCCAGGCAACCGGCAGTGGCGCTGCGCACTACGACCCCGTTTCCGTCGTCTGCTCCATTGTGCTATGAAGAAAATTTACTTCATTTTTTAAAGAAAATGGAACCTGAGTGACGATGAAAAAACAGAAGCTGCGGGTAAGATGTGAATTTTAATCGAAGTCTTAGTGAATCACTCAGAAACTCATAATTCTCTCTTTGTCAAACTGACTTAAGACAATTTCCTAAGCAACCCGTCATTATTGCCAACACGAAAAACGGATTTGGTCTTTTGGGCATTTGAAGACTATTTTAAATACAACAAAGTTAAGAACCAATTGCACAAAATATAAAACGCGTAATAAGCATTACAAAAAGAAGTAGGTTTCGCGCTCAAACGCTATGGACCATAAACAAGTAGGTCTCCTAGTATCAGGTTAGCAGATAAGTTGTTGTGGTGTAGTGGTAACGCATGCGCGCGCAACCCGCCAGGTTGTGAGTTCGAGTCTCTGCTGTACACAGTTTTCCTTGTTTGATACGTTTACCGTGTTTTTTTCTTGGATAATACTTCAGGAATCAATGAAAATGCTTGATTTTTGGAGGAAAAAACAGAAAAATTTCCTTGGCGTGAGGGGGGCAAAACCCTCCCTCCCAACCTCCTCCCATTCAGTGCTATGCGCACCTACAATCGTGGTTTGCGCAAATGCTTATAGCCGGACAAAATGTTGGCCCCCCCCTTGTGATATCCTAGATCCGCCACTGAGGTAAACTCAAAGTCATAGTGTCTTGAAAACGGCTTACTTGTTGTCGTTTCTCTATGAAACCTTTGGCAACGAAGATATTCAGTCACATTGTAAGTACAGTACCTGAGGTAACATCTTTAACCGTTGATACAGGAAGTCGAGGGACTGTAGGTGACACGGATGATGACCCTCGTGGCGAAATAATACTTGTGCTCCCTGCTGTTTTGGCAGTAGATGGTGGTGAGAAAGACCTTGAAGACGACATGTCTGTAACAAATTGGATTCGGTTCTAAGCATCGTGTCATATGGCATAAGTGTCACTGGAACAAGCCCGCAAATAAAGAGTGACAGTAGAAAATTGTCGCGGACGGAAAATTTTGTCGCGGACGGAATTTCTTATTGGAAGATGCTCAATGCGAAAAGTTACAAGACAGCTTAAAAGGCGAACAATAGTTTTTGAACACTAAAAACCGGTTGGATCACCAAACTTTCGGAAAATAGTTTAAAGTAATACAATTATAGCAGTGTAAATAACGCTCAACATACAATCAGGTCTCAATCGTAACGTCTGGAACAGGACTGTTAATTATATAACAGTTCTATCTCAGTTTTCATTTGCTAAATATTGTATCGTCTGCAACTCTGGCGCCGATTCATCGGTAACTACAATATTAAATATTGTTGTTATTTAACTATTTTCTGGAGATGTTACAAGTTCAATGAAAAGTTATTCTTGTTTTCATCTTTGTTATTTCTTTTCAAGAAATAAATCGTCGCATTTAAAACTGTTTCTTTTACTAAGCCTAAGGTGCAAGTGCATATATATAGGATGTGATCCACCACGTGAACAGTCTCAGTGAAGTATTTAAATATCTGCGGAAAAAAATGAAAGAAACTTAGGAATTCGAAGCGTATGGGATAAATACAAAACGTACCTCGATTGGCGTACATTAAGTAATATCTCACTCGACATTATTCCGCGTATCGACCTCGATCTTCGGTCTCGGTCGATACGCGTAATAATGTCGAGTGGGATATTACTTCAAGTACGCCACTTGCGGTACGTTTTGTGTATGTCTGCAATTCAAGCGCCGATTCCTCGGTAACTACAATTTTAAATATTGTTGTTATTTAATTATTCTCAGGAAATGGTACAAGTTGAATGCCCAATTACTGTTGTTTTCATCTTTGTTATCTTTTTTCAAGTAATAAATCGTTACATTTCAAATTGGTTCTTTTACTAGAGGAAACTTGTAACATAACGCGCAAGCACATACATACATGATGTAATTAGCTAGGTAAACAATCTGGGTGAAGTTCTTAAAATGTCTGCCGAAAAAATGTAAAAAAACTTAAGAATTCGATGCCGTCTAGGTCTATACGCGGAACAATGTCTCTTGGATATTACTTTATGTATGCCACTCTCGGTACGTTTTGTGTATAAATCTGTATATTTGTGTATGTGTAATGTTAAGATAAAATTACGTCTAAAATATCAAATTCATGCATAAATTCAGTATTCTACCTCTGTCCGTGACATTGCGTCTGCGGCACAAAGTAGCAATTTTATTTGCTGAGAAATCACTAAAAACACAGAGAGATTAAATGTTACAAATATTGCCATTTAAAATAATTAGTACCACAATCAAAGCAGGACTTTCACCATCATTTAATATATAATAATTTATAGTTTCCATTCCGTCCGTGACATCCTACTATTCAGTGCATAATTAAGTCACCAAAGAATATGCAGAAGTTGTTTTTACTTCATTATGATAAATTAGTATTAACTGAAGTGGAAAACACAAAAATGTCATTTCTATTTCAAACTGCTTTTTTACAATACTTTATGTTATCAAAATTCTGTCTGTGATCAGCCTCAAATTTGTTGACAGTGAAAAGTTATTAGGTGTTACTGTAGACAAGACCCTCAGCTGGTCTAGCCATATAAATGCTACTGTGTCCAAAATTAGGCAGCGCCTTGGTCTTCTCCGGCGTATATCACCATTTCTTCCCACAGAAGGGCGTCTGCAATATTTCAGCGCTTGTGTATTCCCTCTGTTCGTTTATTGTAGTACAGTGTGGTCAGGATGCAATGCAAAATTAGTTTAATCTTTATTGAAGGCTCAGAAGCAGGCGGCCATACTTGTTCTAGTGTGCCATTTGACCTTCCGTCAACTCATATGTTTAATAGACTGGGGTGGCTCCCTATTGACAAATATTTTATATATAGGCGTCTGTGTATGATGCATAGGTGCTTTCACGGTAATGTACCGACTTATCCATCTCGTAATCTCGTACGTGTTCGAAATAGCCACCAGATCAGGACAAGATTTTCTGCCTCAAACAATTTGGTTTTGCCCAGACACAGAACATCGTTTTATTCTAAGTCCTTCTTTATTCAGACTATCAAACAGTGGAGGAATTTGTCTAATAGTATTAAGGATGCTGACTTATGATAATTTCAGACACCACCTCATCAGTTACCTGTGGTCGTCATAGATGTCCCTCTTTTTTGTGTTTCCAATATATTTAGCAAAAAAAAATATTTATTTATTCAATTTGTTTATCCAATTTGTAAATACTATTTTATTTAATGTATGTTATTGTACCTTAATTTAATCTGTTTATCTAACTTAATTTAATTAATTTAATTTCTTGCGGCAGAGGACCATGCTAGATATTAGCCTTTGGCTAAAGCATGTTTTACATTTATTGTACTTTTATCCTCTTTAAATAAAGTTTATTATTATTATTATTATTATTATTATTATTATTATTATTATTAACCGTGTTCAGATTGAACAACCGAAATAGAATACTTACTTCCTGATAAGCGAACAGGCAAGGGAGTTGTTGAAAGTGGCATATCGATAGTGGCACCTGTTTCGATAAAAATGATACTTTGTCAGCGTGTAAAAGGATCTAAGAAAAAACGTGAGTACATGAATGACTGAATGTCGTATACAAACGCCATCTTGGATGCCCAAATCAAACTGTAATACAGTGACTTATCAGAGCAGTCATGGTATTTTTAACATTATCCATTTCCGCTCAAATTATCGGTTGCGGTTTCAGAAGGCGTTTCATGGTATCAGACATATCTTCTTAAACTGCTAATACAACAAAGTCAAACCAATGCAATGGGTGTTCATCGGCATCATGCAAATGGCAACTAGATGGGACAGTTTTTATCGAAACTGTCCAACAATCGGAAACCTCCGTTGCTTCTTGATTAGAAACTCAATACTAAGCCGTATGAAACTCGGTCAATAAAATTCGAAGATGAAGAGGCAAGCGTTAACATAAAATATTGACTGAGAAGCACGTCCATAGTCGCGATCGTCCGAAAAAAGCAGACACCCGTTGTCACATTTAACGGAATGCACTTACCAAATTTAACGAATTTTTATAACGAATTAAGGAGACACATTTGCAGGTGTTATTATCTCTAAGCACTAGAGTATCTCCGTGTCTGACTTTTCACTGGTTACAGCATAATCAAGATTTGGGTGTACCCCTTGACGTGATGACCGAAGAAAGTACCAAGGACAAAAAAGCTTTCAAACAGGTGTCTGCTTGAAATTACATTCCATCACTAGATTGGCATCGTATTTCGTCCAGTTTGAACTGGAAATTACAAATCCTCTTATACTCAAAGCTTAATTTTGCACTTAGTGGAAGAAATACAGCTTTGCGAGAGTGTACAAAGGAGCTGGCCACCTGTGGACGTATGACCTGGGTTCAGAAAATTAGGTCAACTCCAAAAAACAGGGTTAGTGTAACACTAAACACGATTTCGTGATTGTATGCTCACTGTTAACGACTTGTAAGTGAATCAGCTACCAACTGGTCAATGCTTTAGTGGGGAGCACTTGGAACAACACTAGGAAGCAAATGGGTTTGCCTTAACTTTATGAATGAAAATATTGTGGATAGCAACATAAACAGTTGTTACAATGTACTTATCGTTGCACAAGATTGTTCGTTTTGGTAGCAAAACGCCTGAAGACAATTAGTATTGAAAAGTGGCCGTGGTTTGAGATACAGTACTAACGGAATTTATGGAAAGAAAAGAAATATCAATTTGAATAACAACTGAAATGACAAGGAACAGTATTTTCACGAGGGTCATGATTTTGAAAAACGTCAGTACTTTAGAGTGATGGGTTACGTCATCCTACCCGGACAGTCTATTCCATTGGTGCAGCTCACTACTTCAGAGGAATCACCAGAACAGTTGGAACCGCTGAACATCGGCGCCGGGTCGTCACAAGCTCGTTCTTTGATGCGAGATCCGTTGCCACAAGTGACGTCACAAGGGGTTGAATATGACCATGATGACCAGTGACCGTCAACTGAAAGGTGAGCAGTTGGTTGACATAAGGAAGTCGCCTACAACTTTGTACAATCCTTATGGTGTTACTACAAAATCTAGATATGCCAGGGGACTCCAACCGACACGTTGCTTACCACTGTGGCAAGGCTTCCGAGCTGTAGGAACTGGATGTAAAGGTCAGTCAAAGTTCAGGGTTGAAAACACTCAAATAGCCCCACTTTATCTTTCTATACGAAAGCAAATCAGCAGTGCCAGTAAGAGTTTTAAAAGAACCGTGACACAACATATCAACTGTATAGGCAAACGTGTTATTCGCTTTCGGTACACGTGTGATTTCCGAAGCTTTTCCGACGAACGCGAGGCCTATAAAAACTGGCACAAGATTGATGAACTTCTTCCATGGTACAGACACGCCAACGCCATAACACGTCCTTACGACGACAAGCTTGATTCATTCCTAGTTACTGGAAAAATAATTCCAAGAAACGTAGTTTTGCCACATCAACCGTTGCGATGTCTTCAAGCGCAATTCCAATATAGCAAAAGTCCTTTGAAAATATACTGACAACAATAATCTCTCAACGACGTGGTTTTGATCATATTTTATTGAAACTGCTGCCATATAGAGCGTAACCTAGAAAAAAAAAACGACTATTGCCTGCAGTGGCATATATCCACGACATCAAGTCTGTGAGACGACTTAATGATCAATCTAGTCAAAATAATGAACTCTTACCGCTACAGTCGAATACGTTAGAGCACCTTACTACCACAGCGGAATCACCGGAACAGTTGAAACCGCCAAACATTGGCGCCGGGTCATTACAAGCTCTTTCTTTTACACGGGTTCCGTTGCCACAAGTGACGTCACATGGCGTGGAAAATATCCAGGATGACCACTTACCGTTGACTGAAACAATATATATATATATATATATATATATATATATATATATATATATATTTCTTAGTTAACAAACAGTAAACATCATACCCCAGACAAGTTAAGCACAATATTGTAATCACGATGTTCGCCGAGGGTGTGTCATAATGCAGTGATTAAGGTGTCAATCGACTCAACTTTCAATTGTTTACGCTAATTGAACTATATGTTGGTAGATCACATTTCTTAGACAGTGACAAGTTGACCAAAACTTTCTGGTATCTTGTCATCTGAAAACACCTGAAAAGACTGAAATATGCTATTTGCAGCGATGTCTAGGCTATAGACTAAGATGTTTACTTGAACTACACAATGTAGCTCTTCCTTAAAGTGGCAATTCAGAGACCACACGAAAAGACTCAAAACGTGACTAGCCTACTATGTTGGCCAAACTTCCAGCTGCCGTGCATCAAAATATTTCGCCGATTTCACTTGAACCATAAGTATAATGACAGTCTATATAACACAAACAATTAATTTTTGCGACGATCAATCTCTTACCGGGACAGCCTATTCTATTCGAGCACCTCACTACCTGAGAGGAATTACCCGAACAGTTGAAACCGTCATACATTGGTGCAGGGTCGTCACAAGCTCTTTTTCTCACCCGGGTTCCGTTGCCACAACTGACATCACATGGGGTCGAAAATGCCCAAG
Organism: Phoronis australis; assembly: GCA_002633005.1. Taxonomy (NCBI): domain Eukaryota; kingdom Metazoa; phylum Phoronida; family Phoronidae; genus Phoronis; species Phoronis australis. Next base: position 22,265 of record NMRA01000754.1, on the reverse strand, counting down.
ATGACCACCTACCGTTAACTGGAACAAGAATTGAGATTTCTCAGCAAACGGCTAACATTCATACCCAGACACCTTAAAGTCCTAGAAGCACACGTTTTAACCCTTATTAAATGGCTAAAAGACATTATAAGGAACCATGTAGTACGTATCCTATAACCAACACACAATCCGTAGTAGAAGAAAGTTTAAATAAACGCGTCACTCACGATTCCGACACGAAGATCACACCGCAATTTTGAACTAACCGCGATACCGGAAGTACAGTTCATTCAGGACTGAACCCAGGCTGTCTGTGCGACTGGAGCAGTGTCAGTTACCAGCCTGCAAACGGGGATAAAATAATCGACAGCTGACCTCAACTTCATGGCAAAATAAATTTTGACAAAAATTATTTTGCCGGGCTCGGACCTACAGCCGATGATCCGGTGCAGAGTCGAGACCACTCGCACTGACAAAAGACGAAGGTATGCCCTCCCCGGCTGCTTTATCGGAATACATGGTTCAACTCATGAATGCCGTATTCATTAAAAGATAGTTTTCGACACTTGTGTAAAATTACGGACTAGTAACAGTCCTGTGCCAATGATTGAATAACAACCGGGGCCGACTAAGGCGCATGAGGCTAGGCTAAGCGTGTTTTACTTGGTTTAATTAACCCTGGTAAACAAACAGTATAAACAGAACAACGAATATGCAACATCAAATTATTAAATAAAATTGCTATACACTTAGAATATCCTGACAGTAAAACTTGCAAAAATATGGAAAATAAATTAAGACTTAATTCTCTATGGCCGGGCGGTTGACGAATGCCATTTGGTGGCGAAATACATGTAACTTCAGGTAGAAAACTTGCCATTGTGCCAAAGTGGTATAATATCAGTATTAATAAGTTTAAAGTAAAAAGAATAATTCCCACTTAGCCAGAAGCATTCGTATACGCTGCTAGCCGGCGGAGACGGACCGCCTTGCCTGCTGTGCGCCGGCAGATATCTGTACTCCGCAGGTCAAGATGAAAACATTAATTAGATACCCGGCCCTGAATGGGTGAAATTCCTTTGACTACGAGAATAAAAAATACTGCGTCATGCTCCTAACACTGCATTATATTCCCATCGCCGACATTCAGCTCATTGACTAAACTTCACTACACTCCCCCGCTCCGGTTTGCACGGTGGAATTTTCATATTTAGACAACAGAGGTATATATTGTAAATTTGTTTTTGTGAGGTTTGAAAATATATTTTCCCTGATAATTGAAAATCAAAACCATTTGAGCAAGTGATTATCAGTTCCCGTCGAAGAGTCACGGCGACTGCAGGCCGTGGGAATTACTTCACCGGTTACTGTGTCCTGGCAGCAAAATCAAGCACGAGATGTGGAGCTCATTGTTTTGAGATAAAACTTTTTTTTTGTTTGTTGAAACATCGCCGTATGTGGATGTTTTTTCTATTTTACATTTTTAACGGCCAGTAAAGCCAGTGCCGATTTGCTGCCAATATTACGTACTGCGCTCACACATCCGGGTAGTCACCTTGACACGGCAATTGCTCACTTCAGGCTGGTGCTTTGCATCAATTTCACGATATGGTGATAAAGATACGACATTTGTTGATCGAGAAACTTTTTCCTGTTATTTATTACCTAAACGGTTACTGTTGCTAACTTGACGTACCCCCGCGATGAGTCGGGGCTGACCTCAGTAACCAAGCGTTGGCTGCGCCCTACGGACTTTACGACGGTAGGTCTACTTCAAACTAGTGATGCATTTAATACCATTCGTCATGTGCAAAAATAGGTAAAACGTGGACAATAAATAATCAAGTTTACATAAAAAGAACCAAAATGGGAATCAAAAACAACCAAACAAAGTAGCAACGCATTTACGCTCACGGTGATGTCAATACGTTTTCAAAGACAACATGGCTGGCATTCAGGAATCGTTCCTGAACTGAACAGGAACTCAGGTCACGGAAATAGACGGGAATAGCCGATGATTTTCCGATCTCGGCCGAGGTACAAAATTGTGCTAAAAAGCTTTTAGTTTGATAACAGAAAGGATGTGAACATTATGCTATGTTACAAATTACGTAATTTTACATATATTTTTAAGTTTTTGAACTAGAATGCCCTTTGGGATAAGGACTTTAAGCATTGCGTCCCAACAAAGACATTAAGCTCAGATGTGGGAATATTCATTTCGCTACCCCTGTAACTTACAAAGTGTGGCTTTTGGCCTTTTTTCAAATCAGAGTGGACTGTGATAGAATATTTTAGGCTTCCCAGAAAAAATACTCCAGACTGCAAACGTTTTCCTACCCGGGCAGTTCATACGTGTACTACATGCCCGATTTTCTGATTCATTTCCAAGACATGTGTGTCCTCCAAAAGCTGGCACGGGATTGCTGCACTCTCGTTCTCGTGTAGTTACACCAACGTCACACGTAACTGAGCAAGACTGCCAGGTCGTCCAGCTTGACCACTTTCCATTAACTGAAACAAAAGTGGTAGGGAATTGTATTTCAGCCAACAAGAAAACATGACGATAAGCCCTTACTGTATTCTTTTTAAGATGTGTTTTGAACCAGAGAATCCTCATCAATGCCGTGCTGTCCCTCGACCCATTCGCATCACACTCATTTCCTGTCACACACTTACTTTAGCATCGACCAAGTACTATTCCTTTTATCTTCAATTAAACGGTTAGTCGTTGATGTAAACTAAATAATCGTAATTGTTACAGAAGTTAAGGGTCGGTCAACAAACCAGTGCCTTCTGTAAAAAACAACTTTTGATTCACAGCTGTAATCATCGGCATCGTGTTGTTCTTTCCTCAGTTGAGAAATGATTTGTAGGCTCGAAAAAAAAGTGCCAGGTTGTTGTTGTTTCAGATTGCTCACACTCATCGACTGAGCACGGCACGTGACGTTCAGTCGCTAAGGCACTGTGCACGTCAATGGTTCATTGTCAATAATTTCTGGGTAATGATAAACGCGCATGGCCTATGTTTGGACGAACAAATACTTCCGGGAAGAAAGTCGGTGATTTAACATTGAAGCATAAGTTGCAGCAACTTTAATTAGTTTTTAAGTGCACAGCGAGTACCATTTGACAACACAGAAGATGAGTCTTTACAACTAGAGCTAAGGCAGAAATAATGATAATACATGAATAAACGAAACATGAATGAGCTGCATAGTTCCACAAAGACAGACACTTATTTCTGTAATGTGGTTTTTGCTGGAACTACATTTACACGTGGACCTTACACGGCACAATTTGTTGGAGAATTTTTTAACTTTTGCCAATAAACAGTTCTATGAAATGTGACTCATATGCATGTGGTTTGTGTACTGCAAAAACATGTTGTGGTAGAGTAGTTAGCCAGTTAGCAAAAAAGTAGTGTTTGAGTAAAGACGTCTTTCTCGTTCCTCTCTCCACAAGACATTACATGTACACGGTGTCAGGAGTAGGCGATTTCTTTGGTTGTCGATTGCTAAATACAATGGCTGCTCTTAAGCTAGCCTTGAGCCCGGTAAAACCTTTTGTAGGCCTACAACTCGAATCTGACAAAACAGGAGAAAGTTGGAGCATGTGACGGCAGAGATTTGACATTTACCTTGTCTGCAACTGCTTGGATCAGATGGTATCAAACTATGCAACATAATTGATTTGTCGCCAGAGAACAAATTATTTAGATACGTTAATGGCAGGTTTTGACGAACATTAAGGTCACAAGAAATATCGCAATATTCACTGACAAGCTTTTTTAGAACGGAATCAGAAGGACGATGAGTAGCAGAGCTTAAGCATCATGCAAAGGGAAGTGAGAACTGTGACACAGAGGACACATTTATTTGTGACAGAATTGTCAATGGTGTCCGCGACAATCATACCAAATTGAAGCTCCTAGACTTGGAGGTACATCACTAAACTTTGGAGAATGTGATTAAAAGCTGTCGTGCCAGTGAACTGTCTCAACAGCACCTAAAAACTGAGGACAATGTTTGTCACAAAAGGCACAAGATGTTTTGTAATAAGTGCATACGAACGCATTTCGAGGACAACTGTTCTGCCAGAAGTAAAATATGTGGCAGTTTTGGTCATTTCGCAAACTCGACAATTTGCAGAGGAAAACGGATTGTTCTCAAACCCCATCGGTCCCCACACCCCATGACCTTATGAGGATAATATTCCAACGAAGACAACACACGTTGAGTTTAAGATGTGGTAGTATTTAATTTACCACTTTTTTAACTCATGAAATATGTTTCTTAGCATTTTCAAAAGGAAATCAGAGTCGATTGTGATAGGATATTTATTGATGGCGTCTGAGAAAAACACACTTCAAACTCCAAAGTTGTCTTACCCGAGCAGTTTTTATGTGTATTACATGTACGATTTTCTAAACTTTTTCCATGACAAGTGAGGCCTCCAAAAGCTGGCGTGGGATTGCTGCATTCTCGTTCTCGTGTAGTTACGCCAACCTCACACGTTACTGTACAAGACCCCCAGGACGACCAGTTTGACCATTTCCCATCGACTGCGCTTCAGTATCACCCAACGCAAAATCAATTTGACAAACAGTTACCACGTATATCAAGTTAAGATTTTAGCCAGTGTAACCTCAGCATGACTTTGCTCCCCATCAAGGTGCCCCACACATTCGCATCACAATCATTCCTAGTCACACACTCACGTTAACACCGATAGCGTGCTGTTGTTTTTATCTTCAATTCATCGGTTTGTACTTGATGAAATATAAATAATGGTATCGTTGCGGTAGTTAATGGGTAATAAAGCGGCGCCTTCCTACAAAATAACTTCTGACGTTTACTCACAGTTAAATCTTTGCATCTTGTTTTTCCTTTCTCAGATAAGAAATGATTCGTGGGCTTGAGTAGAAAGTGCCTGGTGATTATTGTTTCAGATCAGGTACACTAATCTGCTTGGCACGTAAGGTTCAGTTGCTAAGGCAATATGCACAAAGTGGTTTATTGTAAACAATTTCAAGGTAATGATAAGAGGACGATGCCCTTCTTTTTGTCTGGGTTAAGTAACTCACCGATCGTAGAAATAGGCAACAGTAAAGGCATAAATTTGACATTCATCTATACTTATATGAATGAATTTTGAAATTATCTGTTTTATTGTAGGCCATGTTTACTGTCGATCAGACGTGTTGTGGTCGGATCTCCGATCACAAGATCTCATTTCGTCAACTTAAACGTTCGTACGCAGTGCATCGGGTCAAGTTTTCAACACTGTGTTAAGGTTTTTATCGAACAGTAAACATTCATAATATTCCAACAAACACTACAAACATCAAAATTTAAGATGTGGCAGTATTTATTTCAATACTTTATTGACGAACGAATCTTGGCTTTTGGAATTTTTTAAAGGAAACCAGAATCGAAAGTGATGGAATATTTAGTGATGGTGTCTCAGAAAAATACTCCAAATTGTGAAAGATTTCCTACCCGGACACTTTTTATTTGTATTACATGTGCGATTTTCTAAATTTTTTCCATGACAAGTGAGGCCTCCAAAAGCTGGCATGGGATTGTCGCACTCTCGTTCTCGTGTAGTTACGCCAACCTCACACGTAACTGAGCAAGACTCCCAAGGTGTCCAGCTTGACCATTGCCCATTGACTGGAACAAAAGTGCATTTCAGTATCAGCAAACACGAAAACAATGAGATAAATTATTACTACGTTTTATGTAACGTTTTTACCAAAACCTCGTCACTGCTTTGCTCCCGATCAAGGCGCCAGACATATTCCCCTAACAATCATTCCTCGTCACCCATTCACGTTAACAACCAACACGTGGTGTTGTTTTTATTTTCAATTTAACGGTTTGTCGTTGATAAATACTAAATAATCGTAATTATCACTGCGGAGTAAGAAACCGACACACTCTGTCAAAAAACAACATTTGACTTTTACCCACAATTACAATTTGTGGCATTTTATTGTTCCTTACTCAACAGATAAAAGGATTTGTGAGCTTGAGAAGAAGTAACAGTTCGCTATTAATTCAGACCAGGAACACTTATCTTTAGGGCACGGTGGTTAACTTTCAGTTGCGAAGGTAATATGTACGTCAGTGGTTTATTGTAAACAATTTCAAAGTAATGATAAGAGTGTGATGTCCTTGCTTTTGACTCGGTTAAGCAACTCTCCGATCGTAGACATAGACAACAATAAAAGACATCAATTTCACATTTATGGATGCACATCAACCACAAACTAGAAATTGTAAGTTTTATTGTACGCTATGTCTACTATCGGGCAGACGAATAATATTTTCATCTCCGATCACAAAATTTCATTTCGCCTACTTGAAGGTTCGGACACAATGCATCAGGTCAGATTTTCAAAACTATATTAAGATATTTAGCGAACAGTAAACATTCACACATAGACAGATTAAGCATAATATTCAAACAAACACTACAAAAATCACGTTCAAGATTTGGCAGTATTTATTTCACTACTTCATTAATAAACGAATCGTGGCTATTGGCATTTTTAAAAGGAAACCAGAGTCGAAAGTGGTAGAATGTTTAGTGTCAGTGTCTCAGAAAAACACTCCAAATTGCAACCGTTTTCGTACCCGGGCAATTTTTATTTGTATTACATGTGCGATTTTCTAAACTTTTTCCTTGACAAGTGAGGCCTCCAAAAGCTGGCATGGGATTGTCGCACTTTCGTTCTCGTGTAGTTACGCCAACCTCACACGTAACTGAGCAAGACTCCCAAGGTGTCCAGCTTGACCATTGCCCATTGACTGGAACAAAAGTGCATTTCAGTATCAGCAAACACGAAAACAATGAGATAAATTATTACTACGTTTTATGTAACGTTTTTACCAAAACCTCGTCACTGCTTTGCTCCCGATCAAGGCGCCAGACATATTCCCCTAACAATCATTCCTCGTCACCCATTCACGTTAACAACCAACACGTGGTGTTGTTTTTATTTTCAATTTAACGGTTTGTCGTTGATAAATACTAAATAATCGTAATTATCACTGCGGAGTAAGAAACCGACACACTCTGTCAAAAAACAACATTTGACTTTTACCCACAATTACAATTTGTGGCATTTTATTGTTCCTTACTCAACAGATAAAAGGATTTGTGAGCTTGAGAAGAAGTAACAGTTCGCTATTAATTCAGACCAGGAACACTTATCTTTAGGGCACGGTGGTTAACTTTCAGTTGCGAAGGTAATATGTACGTCAGTGGTTTATTGTAAACAATTTCAAAGTAATGATAAGAGTGTGATGTCCTTGCTTTTGACTCGGTTAAGCAACTCTCCGATCGTAGACATAGACAACAATAAAAGACATCAATTTCACATTTATGGATGCACATCAACACCAAACTAGAAATTGTAAGTTTTATTGTACGCTATGTCTACTATCGGGCAGACGAATAATATTTTCATCTCCGATCACAAAATTTCATTTCGCCTACTTGAAGGTTCGGACACAATGCATCAGGTCAGATTTTCAAAACTATATTAAGATATTTAGCGAACAGTAAACATTCACACATAGACAGATTAAGCATAATATTCAAACAAACACTACAAAAATCAAGTTCAAGATGTGGCAGTATTAATTTCACTACTTCATTAATAAACGAATCGTGGCTATTGGCATTTTTAAAAGGAAACCAGAGTCGAAAGTGGTAGAATGTTTAGTGTCGGTGTCTCAGAAAAACACTCCAAATTGCAAACGTTTTCCTACCCGGGCACTTTTTATATGTATTACATGTGCGATTTTCTGAATATTTTCCATGGCAAGTGAGGCCTCCAAAAGCTGGCATGGGATTGTCGCACTTTCGTTCTCGTGTAGTTACGCCAACCTCACACGTGACTGAGCAAGACCACCACGGCGTCCAGCTTGACCATTTCCCATTGACTGGAACAAAAGTGCATTTCAGTGTCAGTCAACGCAAAAACAGCGTGATAAGGAATTTCCATGATTTATACACCACCGCGTGCTGTTATTTTTATCTTCAGTTTAACGGTTTGGTGTTGATGAAAACTAAATTAATGCGGTGGAATAGTAAATCGGCGCCTTCTCTCAAAAACAATACTGAGTTTTATTCACAGTTAAAACTTAAAAAATTTATTGTTCCTTTATCAGATGACAACTCATTTGTGGGTTTGCAAAGAAAGTATCAGGTCGTTATTGTTTCAGATCAGGAACACCTATCTGTTTGGCACGGTACATAAAGTTCAGTTGCTAAGGTAATGCGTAGTACGTTAAAGGCTCGTTGTAAGGAATTTTTTATGTTATAATAAGAGAGCGATAACCTTGCTTTTGTCAAGTTTAAGCATATACACTAATATTGAAATTGTCTATTGGTGGCCATGTCTACTATGGGAGAGAAAAATAATGGTTTAATATCTGATCACAAGATTTCATTTCCCTAATTTAAACATTCATACGCAATGCATCCGGTGAGATTTTCAACTCTATATTAAGATTTTTAGCGAACAGTTAACATTCATACATCAACATATTAAGCATAATATTCCAGGATAGACCACAAACATCAAAGACAAGATGTGGCAGTATTTACTACACCACTTCATTTATGAGCAAATGGTGGCTTTGGGCATTTTTAAAAGGAAATCAGATTCGAAAAACAACGTCTGACTTTGACTCACAGTTAAAACTTGGCATTTTATTGTTCCTTTCTCAGATGAGATTATTTTCGGGCTTGAGAAGATAGTATCAAGCCGTTATTATTTCAGATCAGGAACACTTATCTGTTTAGCACGGTGCATAATACTGAGTTGCGATGGTAATGTGTTCGTCATTGGTTTATTGTAAACAATTTCAAGGAAAACATATGAATGCGATGCCCTTGCTTTTGTCACACTTAACCAACTCTCCGATTGTAGACTTAGACAACAGTGAAAGACATCAATCTGAAATTGATGTATACACACACCACTCTTGAAATTATTCGTTTTACTGTAGGCTATGCCAACTCTCTGGAAGACGAATAATGGTTTAGTCTCCAATCAAAAGATTGTTTAGTGAACTTAAACGTTCGAACGAAATGGAACGGGACAGATTTTGAACACTATCTTACGAATTTAGCAAACAATAAACATTCCTACGTAGACGTATTAAGCACAATGGTCCTACAGAGACTACAAACATCAAATTCAAGATGTGGCAGTTTTCATTTCAGTATTTCATTAATAAACGAATGATGGATTTTGGATTTTTAAAAGGAAATCAGAGTCTATTGTGATAGGATATTTAGTGGTGGTGTCTCAGAAAATTACTACAAAGTGTAAACGTTTTCGTACCCGGGCAATTTTTATTTGTATTACATGTACGATTTTCTAAACTTTTTCCATGACAGGTGAGGCCTCCAAAAGCTGGCATGGGATTGTCGCACTTTCGTTCTCGTGTAGTTACGCCAACCTCACACGTTACTGAGCAAAACCCCCACGACGTCCAGCTTGACCATTTCCCATTGACTGGAACAAAACTGCATTTCACTATCAGCCAACACGAAAACAATATGATAAGCTATTGTCACACTTTAAAATACTTTTTTAGCCAAATTAACCTCATCATTGATTTGCTCCCCATCAAGGCGCCAGACATATTCACACAGTCGCGTTAACACCGACCACGTTCTGTTGTTTTTATCTTCAATTTTACGGTTTGTCTGTAATGAAAACTAAAAAGCGTAATTATTGCGGTGGAGTAGTAAACCGGCGTCCTCTGTCGAAAAACAACTTCTAACTTTGACTCAGAGTTAAAAGTTTGGCATTTTATTGTTCCTTTCTCAGATGAGAACTTATTTGTGGGCTTGAGAAGAAAGTATCAGGTCGTTATTGTTTCAGATCAGGAACACTTATCTGTTTGGCACAGTGCATAATACTGAGTTGCGATAGTAATGTGTTCGTCATTGGCTTATTGTAAACAATTTCAAGGAAAACATATGAATGCGATGCCCTTGCTTTTGTCACCCTTAACCCGCTCTCCGATTGTAGACTTAAATAACAGTAAAAGACATAAAACTGAAATTGATGTATACACACAACAATCTTGAAATCATTCGTTTTATTGTAGGCTATGCCAACTCTCGGGAAGACGAATAATGGTTTAGTCTCCAATCAAAAGATTTTTTAGTGAACTTAAACGTTCGAACGAAATGGAACGGGACAGATTTTGAACACTATCTTACGAATTTAGCAAACAATAAACATTCCTACGTAGACATATTAAGCACAATGGTCCTACAGAGATTACAAACATCAAATTCAAGATGTGGCAGTTTTCATTTCAGTATTTCATTAATTAACGAATGATGGATTTTGGATTTTTTAAAAGGAAACCAGGGTCTCTTGTGATAGGATATTTAGTGGTGCTGTCTCACAAAATTACTACAAATTGTAAACGTTTTCGTACCCGGGCAATTTTTATTTGAATTACATGTGCGATTTTCTAAACTTTTTCCTTGACAAGTGAGGCCTCCAAAAGCTGGCATGGGATTGTCGCACTTTCGTTCTCGTGTAGTTTCACCAACCTCACACGTTACTGAGCAAGACCCCCAGGACGTCCAGCTTGACCATTTCCCATTGACTGGAATAAAATTGCATTTCAGTACATGTATCAGCCAATACGAAAACAATGTGAAAAGCAATTGTCACATTTAAGGTACGTTTTTAACCAGAGTAACCTCATCATTGATTTGCTCCTCATCAAGGCGCCAGATATATTCACACAGTCACATTAACACCGAACACGTTCTGTTGTTTCTATCTTCAATTTTACGGTTTGTCTGTGATGAGAACAAAAGAGCGTAACTATTGCGGTGGAGTAGTAAACAGGCGCCCTCTGTCGAAAAACAACTTCTAACTTTGACTCAGAGTTAAAAGTTTGGCATTTTATTGTTCCTTTCTCAGATGAGAACTTATTTGTGGGCTTGAGAAGAACGTATCAAGTCGTTATTGTTTCAGATCGGGAACACGTATCTGTTTGACACGGCGCATAATATTGAGCTGCTAAGGTAATGTGTTCGTCATTGGTTTATTCTAAACAATTTCAAGGAAAACATAAGAACGCCATGCCCTTGCTTTTATCACACTTAACCAACTCTCCGATCGTAGACTTAGACAACAGTAAAAGGCACAAAACAGAAATTGATGTATACACACACTAATCTTGAAAATATCCGTTTTACTGGAGTTTATGTCAACTTTCGGGCAGACGAATAATTGTTAAGTCTCCGATCAAAAGATTTTTTAGTGAACTTAAACATTCGTACGAAATGCAGCGGTCAGATTTTGAACACTATATTACGC
>NMRA01000754.1:0-10887 GCA_002633005.1 Phoronis australis | reverse complement strand
TGCAGGTATCGTGTCGTCAGGATCTTTGACTTGAGAATTATATTCAGTTACCAGTGGTAACCTACTTTAGCAGACGATAATTTCCCGGTCGAAGCTTAGCGTGTAAAAACGTGTTTTAAGCTATAATAGTTGCTTAACCTTAATTTAGAGATTCACTTCATTTCTGTTTTGTTAAATTTCCAATTGGTTTTGAGTATAAGTATTATTTGACAAAAATAGCTCGGCTTTTCTTAAAAGGTCACGACCTCCGACCCCGGGCCTCTGACATAGAAAGTAGTTACAAAGCCGAGGCGAGTCGAGAAAGGTAGATCGATTCATTGCAATGTTTCTCGTTTAGTATGTGGTATAAATAGATTATTACATGTTCTCAGCCGTTATCCCCCTTATCTAGAGCCCTCGTGGATTTTGTAGAATTATCGCCCTCGGGGCTAACGCCCCTCGGGCGATAATTCTCCAAAATCCACTCGGGCTCTAGATAACGGGGGATAACGACTTCGCCATGTAATAATCTATATATACATAGACGTATTAAGCACAATAGTCCTAAAAAGACTTAAACATCAAATTCAAGATGTGGCAATCTTCATTTAAATGCTTCATTAATGAACGATTCATGGATTTTGGAATTTTTAAATGGAAAACGTAGTCGATTGTGATGGGATATTTAGTGGTGTTCTCTCAGAAAAATACTCAAAATTGTAAACGTTTTCGTACCCGGGCAGTTTTTATTTGTATTACATGTGCGATTTTCTAAACTTTTTCCATGACAGGTGAGGCCTCCAAAAGCTGGCATGGGATTGTCGCACTTCCGTTCTCGTGTAGTTTCACCAACCTCACACGTTACTGAGCAAGACCCCCACGGCGTCCAGCTGGACCATTTCCCATTGACTGGAACAAAACTGCATTTCAGTATCAGCCAACACGAAAACAATGTGATAAGCAATTGTCACATTTTAAGGTACGTTTTTAACCAGAGTAACCTCATCACTGCTTTGCTCCCCATCAAGGCGCCAGACATATTCACACAGTCACGTTAACACCGACCACGTTCTATTGTTTCTATCTTCAATTTTACGGTTTGTCTGTGATGAAAACTAAAAAAGCGAAATTATTGCGGTGGAGTAGTAAATCGGCACCCTCTGTCCAAAAACAACGTCTGACTTTGACTCACAGTTAAAACTTTGGCATTTTATTGTTCCTTTCTCAGATTAGATTATTTTCGGTCTTGAGAAGATAGTATCAAGCCGTTATTATTTCAGATCAGGAACACTTATCTGTTTGACACGGTGCATAATATTGAGTTGCGATGGTAATGTGTTCGTCATTGGTTTATTGTAACAATTTCAAGGAAAGACATATGAATGCGATGCCCTTGCTTTTGTCACACTTAACCAACTCTCCGATCGTAGACTTAGACAACAGTAAAAGATTTAAAACGGAAACTGATGTATACACACACTACTCGTGAAATTATCTGTTTTATTTTAGTTTATGTCAACTGTCGGGCAAACGAATAATTGTTTAGTCTCCGATCAAAAGATTTTTTAGTGAACTTAAACGTACGTACGAAATGCAACGGGTCAGATTTTGAACACTATATTAAACTTTTAGCGAACAATAAACATTCATACAGGTGTACATAGACGTATTAAGCACAATAGTCCTAAAAAGACTTCAAACATCAAATTCAAGATGTGGCAATTTTCATTTCACTACTTCGTTAATGAACGAATCAAGGATTTTGGAATTTTTAAAAGAAAATAAGACTAGATTGTGATATTTAGTGGTGTTGTCTCAGAAAAATACTCCAAATTGTAAACGGTTTCGTACCCGGGCAGTTTTTCTTTGTATTACATGTGCGATTTTCTAAACTTTTTCCTTGACAAGTGAGGCCTCCAAAAGCTGGCATGGGATTGTCGCACTTTCGTTCTCGTGTAGTTACGCCAACCTCACACGTTACTGAGCAAAACCCCCACGACGTCCAGCTTGACCATTTCCCATTGACTGGAATAAAACTGCATTTCAGTATCAGTCAAAGCGAGAACAGCGTGATAGGCAATTACCATGGTTAAAGTTACGTTTTTAACGAGTCACCTAATAATTGCTTTGCTTCTCATCAAGGCGCCAGTCATTTTCGCAACACAGTCATTCCAAGTCACACATACACACATGTTAACACCCACCACGTGCTGTTATTTCTATCTTCAGTTTAACGTTGTGGCGTTGATGAAAACTAAATAATCGCAATTAATGCAGTGGAGTAATAAATCGGCACCTTCTGTCAAAAAACAACTTTCAATTGACTTTTACTCACAGTTAAAACTTTGGCATTTTATTGTTCTTTTCTGAGATGAGAACTTATTTCTGGGTTTGAGAAGAAAGTATCAGGTCGCTATTGTTTCGGATTAGGAACACGTGTCTGTTTGGCACGGTGCATAATGTTCAGTTTCAAAGGTAATGCATACGTCAGTGGTTCATTTTAGGCAATTCTAAAGTGATAATAAGAGTGCGGTGCCCTTGCTTTTTTCTGGGTTAAGAAACTCTGCGATCGAAGACACAGACAACAGTAAAAGACATAAATCTGTCATTGATGTATACACACACAAATCTTGAAATTATCTGTTTTATTGTAGGTTATGGCAACTCTAGGGCAGACGAATAATGCTTTATTTTCCCATCACAAGATCATTTAATGAACTTAAACGTTCGTTAGAAATGTATCAGGTCACATTTTGGACATTATATTTCGGTTTTAGTGAACAAAAACATTCATACGTAGACAAATTAAGCATAATGGTCCTACAAAGACAATATCAACTCAAGATATGGCAGTCATCATTTCACTACTCCATCAATAAACGAATCATGGATTTTGGAATTTTTAAAAAAAAAATCAGACTCGATTGTGATAGGATATTTAGTGGTGGTTTCTCACAAAAATACTCCAAACTGTAAACGTTTTCGTACCCGGGCAATTTTTATTTGTATTACATGTGCGATTTTCTAAGCTTTTTCCTTGACAAGTGAGGCCTCCAAAAGCTGGCATGGGATTGTCGCACTTTCGTTCTCGTGTAGTTACGCCAACCTCACACGTTACTGAGCAAGACCCCCACGGCGTCCAGCTTGACCATTTCCCATTGACTGGAAAAAAACTGCAATTCACTATCAGCCAACACGAAAACAATGTGATAAGCTATTGTCACAATTTAAGGTACGTTTTTAACTAGATTATCCTCATCATTGCTTTGCTCCCCATCAATGCTCCAGATATATTCACACAGTCACGTTAACATTGACCTCGTTCTGTTGTTTGTATTTTCAATTTTACGGTTTGCCTGTGATGAAAACTAAAAAAGCGTAATTATTACGGTGGAGTAGTAAACCGGCGCCCTCTGTCGAAAAACAACGTCTGACTTTGACTTACACTTTGGTATTTTATTGTTCCTTTCTCAGATGAGAACTTGTTTGTGGGCTTGAGAAGAAAGTACCAGGTCGTTATTGCTTCAGATCAGGAACACTTATCTGTCTGGTACGGTGCATAATACCAAGTTGCGATAGTAATGTGTTCGTCATTGGTTTATTGTAAAGAATTTCAAGGAAAACATATGAATGCGATGCCCTTGCTTTTGTCACACTTAACCAACTCTCCTATCGTAGACTTAGATAACAGTGAAAGACATAAAACTGAAATTGATGTATGCACACACCACTCTTGAAATTATTCGTTTTATTGTAGGCTATGTCAACTCTCTGGAAGACGAATAATGGTTTAGTCTCCGACCAAAAGATTTTTTAGTGAACTTAAACGTTCGAACAAAATGGAACGGGTCAGATTTTGAACACTAGCTTACGATTTTAGCGAACAATAAAGATTCATACGTAGACGTATTAAGCACAATGGTCCTACAGAGACTACAAACATCAAATTCAAGATGTGGCAGTTTTCATTTCAGTATTTCATTAATGAACTAATGATGGATTTTGGATTTTTTAAAAGGAAATCAGAGTCTCTTGTGATAGGATATTTAGTGGTGGTGTCGTAGAAAATTACTACAAATTGTAAACGTTTTCGTACCCGGGCAATTTTTATTTGTATTACATGTGTGATTTTCTAAACTTTTTCCTTGACAAGTGAGGCCTCCAAAAGCTGGCATGGGATTGTCGCACTTTCGTTCTCGTGTAGTTACGCCAACCTTACACGTTACTGAGCAAGACCCCCACGACGTCCAGCTTGACCATTTCCCATTGACTGGAACAAAAGTGCATTTCAGTACATGTATCAGCCAACACGAAAAAAATGTGATAAGCAATTGTCACATTCTAAGGTACGTTTTTAACTAAAGTAACCTCATCGTTGATTTGCTCCCCAACAAGGCGCCAGATACATTCACACAGTCACGTTTCTATCTTCAATTTTGCGGTTTTTCTGTGATGAAAACTAAAAAACTGTAATTATTGCGGTGGAGTTGTAAACCGGCGCCCTCTGTCGAAAAACAAAGTCCGTCTTTGATTCATAGTTACAACTTTAGCATTTTAATGTTCCTTTATCAGATGAGAACTTATTTGTGGGTTTGAGAAGAAAGTATCAAGTCGTTGTTGTTTCAGATCAGGAACACGTATCTGTTTGACACGGCGCATAATGTTCGTTTGCGAAGGTAATGCGTACGTCAGTGATTTTTTATGAACAATTTCAAAGTAATGATAAGAGTGTGATGCCCTTGCTTTTGTCAGGTTTAAGCATTTCTCCGATCGTAGACATAGACAGCAGTAAAACACATAAATTTTGCATCGATATATACCCATATACCAATCTTGAAATTATCCGTTTTATTGTAGGCCATGTTTGGTATCGGACAGATGAATAATGGTTTAAACTCCGGTCACAAGATTTCATTTCGCCAACTTAACTGTTCATCCGTAATGCATCTGGTCATATTTTTAACAGTATTTCAGGATTTCTTAACCAAAAGTAAGCATTTATACCGAGGCATGTTCAGCACAATGTTCCAATAGCGCAAGACTGCAATCGTTTTCTTACCCGGGCAGTTTTTATGTGTATCACATGTGCGATTTTCTGAACTTTTTCCAATACAAGCGAGGCCTCCAAATGCTGGCACGGGATTGTCGCACTTTCGTTCTCGTGTAGTTACGCCAACGTCACACGTAACTGAGCAAGACCCCCAAGATCTCCAGCTTGACCACATCCCATTGACTGGAACAAAAGTAGTGAGACTTCGATTTCAGTATCAGCCGTCACGAAAACAATGCGATAAGCACTTACCGCGATCTTTTTAATTTGGTTTCAACGAGTGTAACGTTATCCTTGCCGGGCTTCCTATGATGTCCCCAGACACATTTGCATCAAACTCAATCCAGCTCACACACTCACGTTACGATGGAGCACGCATAACTGTTGTATGCAATTAATTTGTTTGACATGTACGAAAACGAAAGCATCGTAATTGTTATCTCAAGTTCAGCCAATCAGCACAGTTTCCACAGTTATTTTCCAATGCTGTGATCAACGAAGGAAAACGTTTCTCATACCATTTACAGTCCAAAAGCTAAGAAACAAAAACACGTAAAGAAAACTAAGAAATTCATTGAAGCTAAAACGACGAAGTTGCGGCACAACTATTCAAGGAATGTTTCAACTTTCATATTCGCGGATGGATTGTTTCTAAGTTTTCGATAAACTTTTGATATTTTAAATGGTTTAGTGCTTTAACTTGCATATTTCACAAAATGAAAAATCTAATCAATTTATCAGGCAATAAATCTTCACTGGTTATTCAACACTTTCACAGATAGCCTTGTCGCTTGACCAACTTGGGTACCGTATTGGCATACATATGGCGTCATATAACAAGCCGGAGCACACGGCAGCAAGTTTGCGGTGATGATGCAAACTAATAAGTCCGCATATATGGGATAAATAGGTTATCCCACATACATAGGAATATTACTGCAATATCCTATCTCGACCTTCGGTCTCGTTGGGACATTCCCAGATGAAATGAATTCTCGATATGATATGGCAGCAGTATTCCTATGTATGTGGGATAACCTGTATATATAGGCTTGATAAGAAAATCCCCGTCTGACGTTTTTGCTTCACAGTGAGCTCACTTATTTGCCACGACAGTATGTACGGATGCACTGGTTTACTGTACCAGTAAACAATTTCAAGGTAACGATAACACCACGCTGCTCTTGTTTTTGACGAGCACGTGCGGATGCAGTAAAAGTTGGTCTTTTAACAACGAGACATGGTTTACGGGGGCTTTAATAAATATGTGACCTAGTTTAGTTCTTAAAACCACCATTTCCCTTATTTTGACAACTGGTAAAATTGATATTCTCATTAACTGTCCTTTATGGCACTGCACATCACAATGATAGTCCAAAAACGAGAAATAAGAAGAAAGGTGACTTCAAATTGAAAGTTTCTTCGCTCTGTGGACATGAGTGTGACGTATGTATGACCCAGCTTGTATGAGGACGCGCTTGACGGTTCTTGCGTTGAAAACCTCATAAAAACTCTTAATTTTGCGATAACCAGTTCCCCTTCTAAGCCCAGAAACAGTGTAAATATTGTTTCCACGAAATCACTTGCGTATGACTAGCATTTCAGATGCTTCAAGAAAGACATAGATCTGTTCAACTGCATCAAAAGTAGGTGACACGTCTGACCCCTGGCCTTGACGTAAGGTAGAAAATCTCATAAAATTGAAACTCCGGATCTCAGAGCAATATAAAATTCCTTTTGAATACTATTGGTAATTGCAGAAGCCATTAGATAATAATTCACGTGTACACAAAGAAAAACGTCGAAAGCTACTTGCACAAGGCGGTGAAATAAACAAATAAAAGTCTAGCTGTCAACGCCGCACATCGGGGATTACATTCGACATGCTTACTTTTAAGAAATTGAATGTAATTTTCTTAACCTCTCCACATTTTCTAGAGTACTTACACATTGGACAATCCCAGACTGAAGTGGGTAAGCGTAGAAGTATCGATTTCCACGCTTTTGTTCCACGCGCGAATTTGTACAGCAAACTTGTGGCATGTCCGCACTGTTCGGATGTACCGCGGCAGAGTAAAAACGCTTTCAGGCGTACGTTTGGTTTGGTTTGACTTTTTTGAAAGGTCGTTTTTCGAATATCCGCCCAATGAGTCTATGTTGGACCTTTCGGTAACAGTTGTTGCACTCTATTTTACATGCCAAGAATTATACGATGACACTTGGCTTCTACCTCAAAAATTCCAATTAGTAATTGACCAAAATATATTGCACACCCAGCAAAATTAATGAGAAACACATTATTGCAATATTAAACAAAGTCAAATTCCTTGTCCAATTTTCAAAATTCAAAAAACTTATCACTTGTTCTTTTCACGACCTATTTAAATATGCCATTTAAAAACTTTCAAAACGAATATTTAAAAATACTATTGTCGTCCCTAATGCGTTTATGATGGTCTCATTAGCTAGAGAACGAGAACATCAACAGCCTGAGGCGATTTAATTAACCACAACAGCATGGTGTCTTTGATCTGAATCCGAAAATTCCGGTCGAGTTGCCAAATCTCGACCGCTTAGGGTGTCAACGTAAGATTCTTTTCATAAGTAGGAATGAATCCAATAGCATCGTCACTTCACGTTGGCGACCAGGGCCCAGTTGCATAAAAGTTATACGCCGTATAGCAACAATGACGTCGCATTATCACGCGTCACGTTGTTATTGTTGAACAATGCACCTGACGTCATGCAACAATCAAACTTATCCAGCGGATAACTTTTGAAGCTTTATGCAACTCAGCCCAGGTGTACAACGAATGATTTAATCACGGTTTCAGCGAACATTCTATCTCTATGAACGAATCGAAATTCTGGAGACATCTTTTGTGGCTCACGACATGCATGACGACAAAATAACTGTTCTTATGTCTGAAATCAGAAGTGGTGCATATTATCGAGCCTTGCTTCAACCTGCACAACTGACAGATAAGTCACGTGATGATGAGTGTGTGATGTGACTGTGTTATGGGAACTGTTTGATCCTTTACTTAGGGAAAGTCTTTTTCGATACAATTTCCCGACGCGATATCAAAAACCAAATGTGGAAACATTTCACAGCTCCGGCTTCCCTGAATGGGGGTCCAGGAGTAACACGGTTTTCCGGTAAGTCAGCAATCTTCCAACACTCAGTTTTGTCATGCAGTTTCCAACACGCCATGCAGTTAATGAATCACCGAAATGGAGACCAAAGTCTCTTTGATACGATGACCCAATCAAGGCCGGATACAGGGTTTTGAGCTGGGGGGTAGCAGGGCAGAGTATTAGCCAGGATTTTGCCCGTCATACATTCGCACCTCCGAACTGCCAAATGGAATCTGGGTTAGTTTTAGGGGGGGGGGGAGTATGGCACCCCTTTTCCCCTATCTAAATCCGTCACTGGAGCCACCAGCTCTGACATCTCCTTCAATAAAACTAAGACCTCAGTGAGCAATTACGAACACCCAATCTGGCCACATGAGCTAAGCTTGGGGGAATAACCGGGTTACGAAGTTCTGTAGGTGGAGCATTCAGATTCAGCGTACCCCCTACTGTGAGGATATCACTTTCATCCAGATATGGAGACAAGAGAACTGGGTGTCAGGATAGGCACTCCATCTTGTAGGTAATGGGTCTGTTTGGAGAATATAGATTCCTGGTAACATCTGATCAAAGCAGTCTCGCTGTCCTTTCTAAGGTCCAACAACTCTGGGTTCTTTTGCTTAACTTGCCTTGTCTTTCTCTTCAAGATGGTACTAGCAGAAACCAGGATCGGCTCCCAACTTGAAAACCTTTTCTTGGTCTAGGTCAAACAGTGGATAAGTTTAGAGATTGAGGAACACAGGTTGTTGCTAGCCCTACAATCCAACACTCGAGCATACGCTCGCTCGAGGCAAGTTCAAGGGAATTATGGTCTGCTGGATTTTCTGCAGACGAATATGTAACCAGTGTGAGGGTTTTGAAATGCGTAGAGACCCTTTCAACAACGTTAGCTACTTTGTTGTAGAATTGTACAGATGATCGGTTGTTCAAGTTACGACTATCAGTGTAGTAACAAATATTGGTGAAGTTCACTCCGAGATGCAAACATACAGTATCAGCCATTTCCATGGCAAGCAATGCGGCGCGTAATGGTGGATAAATGGTCCTCTTTTTCACGAGTTCTGAGGTAAGGCTCAGCCGCAACTGCTTACTCGTATGCATAAAATGTGGAGTCGACAATTCCCATGATTCCCAACGACCAACGTAGGATGCATTCACCTACCCGTCATAATCATACTTATAGAGTACCACTCTTCTCCGAATCGCAAAAGGTCCCATGAGCTCCAACACATAAATGTAATGCAACATAGATTGTAACCCTCATCTGATGTAGGGTCGCTCTGGAAAGTTCCTGTCAAAGACAAAACAACCTTTTGGCAAGTTCCAAGACTTCTCGCTGTTCTGGTGGCAAGTTAGAGAATTCTTTATGTTTCAGAGTTCGTTGTTGGTGAAGCTGTTGCAGGGCGACATATTGACCATCTGTAGAGTTTCAAGTTAAGCATAGCTATGGTTTGGAGATTGTACCGCAGTTACAGGAACCGGACTTTGGGTTTGCAGAAACCGTGCCTAATTTGCACAAAAAACTCGAGAATCCGCCTTCCCCTACTTCTACTGTGAAAGGGTCCGAGTAGAGCGTTCTGTCCCTCTAACCAGTGTCGATATTCCAAAACCACTTATGCGATTTGACCCATCTGTATGTCTCGAGACCAACACTAGACGACTGTATTTGTGGAGTAATAATAATAATATATATATTCAGGCGCAGGCCGCGCATGTAAGCCCATTGCACTGATCACCTGGAACCATTTTTGTGCTTTATTAATATTTAGTTAAAACCGAGCTGAGAAGCTAGAAACCTGACTCAAGGGTCTTGCAGTGTGGCCCTGGACTCGTACCCACGACCTCGAGTAAAGTAAGCGAGCACCATCACACTAGGCCACACTGCCTTCTCTCCTCTGTGGAGTAGTAAGCATTATGTCTTGTGTTCATGTTAAGTAGCGTTTTACACGAGGCAACTCCTACGCTAACATTTGGGGTTTAGTCAACCCAACGCCTAAGTGAACTTAGCCAGATTGACTAACCCTTCCTTATCAATTCACCAACGTCGCTGCTGAAGAGATCGCATTTGCTAATTTTTCTTATAATTCTTCGATTTTATAAATTCGATGACGGACAAAATATACTTTTCAAATTTTTTGGTCACTCCCCTTACTTATTGTTCATTTTTACATTGAAACTTGTATGCTAAACAGGCCGGGGGTGTTGGTTTACGACCGCAATTATCTCAATCATTACACACTCGGTCAAGCCCGTGAATAGCAACTAGCTCACTCTAATCTGTGACGGCGCCTATCAAACCTTTGATGTGACGAGACATTTGTTGGATTTAACCGAAAAATCTTGTCAGATCTGTTAGTGTATTTTCCTCCTCGACCCAGTGTGAAACTCAGATCAAAACATGGAAGCAATTGCTGTGGCTACTGGCAGCGCGCTGAATACATTCGCTTAGCAGCAAACTGAAATCCACCTGATGGCCGTTAAAACATACATACACATTGATTTTATAACAAAACAATATTCTCGAACTCAAAGCAATGCATCCTCACTCCCTGTGCTCAATGCTGCCCGGTCACCGGAGCAACAGGGTTGCCAAGAATCAGTTCGCCGCGAAATGGCACTTACGAAATTGATTTTAAATTTCTATTACTTGACAACACATAGTAACGTGAAAAAGTTTACATTCAATATTTTTCGTTCTCTAAGAAGCAACTTTGCAAAAAGTT